>SNQJ01S0140850.1:6101-31071 GCA_010110895.2 Picea sitchensis
GGAAGGGTGAGGGAACTATACCCTCATCTTCACATAGACTGAATATAGTCTTTTGGAGGTCCAAAAGCTTCCCAATGGGGAGGTGTGATCAGGGGATTAAATTTTGCTCAAAAATTCAAAGTGCTCGGAATCACTTCAAACTAGACGAGAGCATAGGCCTCGTCGTTGTGAACCCAACGCAACTCGTTTCGTCTCAAACGAACATCGAGAGCGAGAGATATCGCAATCTGTTCGGAATGTCAAACAGGCAAAAAAAAAGGACGTTGACTGTACAGTCCATACAGGCTGACGTGGCAGGGCGATACGACCGTACGCTGATGTGGCATGTGCTGACGTGGTAGTTGCTAATTGGCAGATGTGGTCGAATTAGGCTGTGACACATGGCATCGTTTTTGGTCAATGGTATGGTGCCACGTGGCCCAGTCATGGGCTGCCACGTGGCACCCCGGTATTGGTTGTTGGTTTGTTAATCAAAATTTTTATGGAGTCCGTGGGGGTCGAACCCCGGACCTCCCCACCGGTGTAAAGCTTTGGCAATGGCTGCCCTACCAAAAGCCATACATTGTTTCTTATTAACTATATGATTTGTAAATTATATAAGTTTGATTTACATGTATGTCAGCGGAGGGTCGGGCCGGGACTTAGCCCCGGCCCGTGGTTTTGTTATATTACATATGACCATGCTATAGTATTTATGCATGGGAGTTGTGTTACAACGGAATGGAGCCCCGGTCGCATGGTTTATGTATATGACCATACCCTCCGTGAAATGGCGCACGCAGGATTTGTGTTGTCAAATGGTTTAAGCCACGGTTCTATTGTGCTGCATGTGACCACAACCAGGAGCGCGGGGGAAGTTGGTATGGTTGGTACGGTTTCAACGGTTAGCCCTCTTTTGCACTATCCTGAGGTCAGATGGTGACCATATGCCCGAGTGCTAGGCGGTTAGGGGCTGGTGCGCCCATAACCGTCCTATAGTTCGCACCGTTGGTGCGGTTGTTCCCGATGCCAGGTTTTTGCACTTAAATAAGCGTGTGTGCTAGGTTCATGAAACAATTGGGCGTTTTGTAGATGCAGAGAGAACAAGCTTGAAGGAGGGACTTCCAAGAAGCATAAATTCTTCATTTTTTGGCCAAACGACGTGCCGAAAAAGCCCAACTAGGGGTTTTTGGACGCTCTGAAGCCATTGGAGCAGTTTGTTGGTCAATTTGAGCATTGTAAAGCACGTTTTTGAGCACTTTGAGCAATTAATAATAATGATCCATTGGAAGCTGGACCAGGAGATGTAGCCCAAGAGAGGGCTGAACTCCTTTATCAATTGTTGTGTTTTTGTGCTTATGTTCATTGATTATGCTGCTGTTTATTTGTATCTTGAATGAATAATCCTTTAATTAATGTGTTGCAAAGTTGATCCATTTGCTTTTAACACATAAACTTTACTTGCAAATATTTTCAAGATTTCAAGTCTTCTTCATTTTTAGATCATTTTCCCTTACATTTGATTGGTGAGATTATTCATGTCTCCAAAATTCACCAACGATTGCATTGGGCAATGCAGGGAGGGGAAAAGGTAGAACATTGATTGTCACGCGAAAGGTCCAACGCCCGACGAATTCATCGGTCGTAGGGTGAAAACGATGCCATTTTGTAACTCTATTAAAACTCCCCTTTTTTGACCAACCTAATGCCCATATTGGCCCAAATCGACCGACGAGTGTTTTGTTTGAAAATTATGCACTAAAACTTGGGTTATTCAACCGATTGTTCTTGAAATCATTTGCATCTATTTTGGATTTAGGAAGGCTGCATTAATGAGTTCAATCAATCAAAAAGAAATTAGGCTTAAACCAAGGACCAAATAATATCCAAGAAACCAAAACTTGCAAATGTAATAAATGCGACAAAAACTCAAAGAAAAAATCAAAAGTGGTACCCCAAAATTTCAAAATTTTTGAGGGTGTGTTGAATGCTCAACACACCCAAGAAGAGGAGTATTTCCCAAGAAAACCCATCAAGAACCATTTGTAATGATAGATGGTATGATTGGGGGATAACTTTATGATTTGTATCGCATAATCATGTGAGGTTTTTTAAGATATTCATCCACATGAACGCTTTTGGAATGAGGGATAACTTATGCATTAAGTTTCCCTTTCCTCGACACTGTGTCTTTCCACCCCTTATTTTCCTTTTTCTTTGTTCATTTAACCTTTTTTGTCTTTAAACTTTTATTTTGTTCCACTTATTCCTTTTTATATATGCATTCATTGCATAAGACTTGGGGTGATGGCCTGATAGTGAAGGGGCATTACTCATGCTTCATTTCTTTTAGTTTTTAGCTTTTCTTTTCTTTTCATTTGCTTTGCATTTTGATCTCTGCATCTTTATTTTTCCCTTTTTTTTTTTTATTTACCTATGTCAAACTCAATCTTATAACTCCTTCTGCTCATGGGATTATGAAGCATGAACCTTTGTGTGTGACATATGACAACCAACCCAAGAGAGGGACAATAGAAACATGAAGGATGGATAATGTTATGTATGGATTGGGATATGGACATGCTGCAGCTCTCACACCCCCCAAGTAGTACAACTCAACCCAAGAGTGACATCACTTATCTATAAAATGATGATGAGAACCAAGGTGAAACAAAGCAAAAGGCACAAATACAGAACATCATGATCTATTATCTGACTCAACCAGTGGTCACTACTTTCATGATTAATACACAAAGCATTAGCACTTAATATGAAACAATGAAAAAAATGTACCTTATGTATGTCAAGCACCATTGTCATCAACTGTGAGTGAGATGAGAAAAATGTGGGAAGCATCTTTGGTTAAATATCTATGGAGAACCATGGATCTCTTCTGGGGAACTTCCATCTTTGGTAAGGATTATAGGAGAAGAATGTCATCTAGTTACCCCCTAGATGTAAGGGGTAACATATAGCTCCAACATGGAGACATGTGTTTACTGTAGAGTGCTTGAGAACCTCAACAATCTATGGAAATCCATGTAATACCCCAAGGCTGAGCCCCTACTGAATTTTATTGTTGTTTATAGGTTGGTGAGCCAAGTGTTTATAAGCTGGGAGGCTTATATGTTTATTAGGCCGGAGATCCTAGATGTTGAAGGCTAGGGAGCCTGGTTTTGTATATGTAAATACTACATCACCAATAAAATTACATCGCTGCATGTAGACCGACCACGAAGAAAGAGTTATGGGGGACTAAGCTCCACTGGGTAGGGAAAGGGAAAGGGGGATAACAGGTTAGGAAAAAGGGGCTAAGTTTGAGGGCTTAACCCAAGGGAATATTATAATGTATTTCCTAAAATGCTAAGGTTTGGGAATTAAAACCAGTTATCCTAAGTTCCTTTGGGGGAGGGAACAAACTCCAAGTGGAGAGGAAGGATCTCCCAGGAGAGCCAAGTGTCAACCTGGGCGCATGCAGATTTATGGGGAAAATTGTTGTTGTGAGGGGTTCATTCACCATTCTTGCCAGGCTCTCCTTCACGGAAACACTCAGATTGAACATCCACGCAACAACCATTCTCCTCCATTGTTGACCTCTGCAAGCTTCGAATCCTGCAAACCCGTGAGGCTAACTCGTTTGTCTGTGAGGCACAACACGACTGTGCAGTGCCTAATTCATATTGCGCCCTTAGCCTATTGTTGTTGCTGCCCACATTTTCTTGGATTGGTGTGGCTTGTTGTCATTACCAAAGCCTTACCTGATTTTTCTACTGCTGTAACTATCCGTTTGACTTGGAGATAGACAGAAGAAACAGGTTGTCAGGCCTGTAGTTTTGAAGAGGCAGGTTTCCAGGCCTGTGGATTGAAGTAGTAGGTTGTCATGCCTGTGATAAACTCTCTCCAGGTGAGAGAGTTTGTTGGGAAAGTGATTGCTCCTAGAGGGAGTCCAACAAACACTATAGAGCTCTGAGAATTCCTGATCTAGCCTGTTGGTGAAGCCCTGTATGGGAAGTGGAGCAGTCGATGGACTGTTCGACAATGAAGGTGTATATTCTTGGGGTGGGACATGCATGTGGGGAATGAGAGTCTGTGAGTGGTGGGCATAAGTAGGCTCCTGGGAGGGAATCTTTCCTTTTGCATTGTGCAACTTTCTGTAGTCTCTGCCTAGCCTAGGATTCCCTTTACCCTAGGTGGAGTTTGGTCCCAGCTCAGGGGTGACCCACTGCTGATAGCTTGGAGCAACGTGGTCTAAGGCTGAGAGTTTCGTGGAAGGTATGCAAGCAGTCGGTGGTTCTTCTTAAAAATATAAGTACCATTCCTACGTTGATTATGATGTGTATCATGTACATGTCATGATAGTTATATTATTGCTTGTATAAGCTATTTGTTGAAGATGTTGTGATTTCTGCATTAATTGTGTATATATAGAATGCATGTTATATGTTTAATCATATATGTATGATGTTCCGCAAAGAGCTCTATGTGCCATAACCCAATATGCCTATGGCTGGGTGTGGACAGTTTTGGTATCAGAGTAGATTGAGAAGTTTGTATTGTATTTACTTCAAGTGACATTGCCCAACATAAACGTTGGGGCTGTTACAAATTGGTTTCAGCTAGGTTTCTTTTAAAAGTGGAATGACCCGGCATGTAAGGTCGGGGACGTTACAAATTGGTATAATAGCCTAGTTTTCGACACTGAGCCTGAATTGGGACGTATAAGTGGTTATTGAAGAAAATGTTAATAAGGAATGGTTTTCGAGAGAGACAACATTCAAAGTCAAGGGTGTCCCTGAGTACCAAGAGAATATCTTAGCAGTGTTTTGAAGCTCAAGAGGTATAGCGGTTTAAGTAAAACAACAGAGAAAATAGGTCGCGGTAACTGTGGGTTTGGAACCACAAAAAATAAATTTGGGCCGTTGGATTGGTTCAGGAAGGGACAAACCCCTCACATTCATTGGATCCAGAGAAGGTGCACGGAGGATAAGCACCAAATTCCTTCAGACTTCGTCCCTCCGACCATTTTAAAATTATAAGTAGAGAAGATTGTCGAAGTCTCGGAGCTTCGAAGTCCCAGAGCCCTGATGTCTCGAAGCTCTGGTAGGTGAATGTTCGACGGTTCGACGTTCGGGAGGAACGTGGTGTTCAAAAATAAGATCCTTCGAAGTCCCATAGCCCCGAAGTCCCAAAACTCTGGGAGGGAACTGTTTGACGTTTGGGAGGAATGTGGTGTTCAATGACGAAATCCTCCGAAGACCTAGAGCTCTGAAGTCCAGGAGCATCAGAGTGATGTGTTTCATTTGGAAGTTCAACATTTGGGAGTTATAAGGTGTGCTGGAATGAAACCTCCCGGAGCCTGAAGTGTCGAAGTCCCAAAGCATCGGATATGATGTGGCATGATGATGTCACCCGGGGTGACGTTGACGTCCTCTAGGCATGCCACATGTCATCGGGTTTTGTACTTTTAACATGCTTGTTGGCCCTTGACCAAGTTTTGAGGAAATATTGGTTGTGTTTGACCACTTTTGGGACTTCGAAAGGCTGGTCTCACTTGTTTTGTGGGCTTGTGGACTCAACAAAGGGTTTACTAGGGTTTATGTAACAGGTTATGGGATGTCAGCCCATGGGTTTACCCATGATTAGGCCTTTTGTAAAAGTATAAATAAATAGCTAAAAAATGTAAGAGGTGTGGTTGGCTATGTACACAATATGTTGTAAGTGCCAATGCTAGCTTTGTGCAAGAGGTTGTAAGTTGCTTTGTGCGAACAAACTGTGTATGTAAGGCTTTGTGCCTCATAGAGGAGTTGGATCTATGCCTTGACCTGATTTTGCGATCTGGTGTGCAGTGCGCAGATCTCCTGTCCTCTGCGGAGTTTGGCTCTGTGGCTTTGTGCACAGGAGCGATCAAATGTAAGAAGATTGAAGACTAATAAAGAAGGAGAAGAAGAAGAAGTTGGTGGACATAGTCCCACACTGGGGTGAACCACGTATATCTTGTGTCTTGATGTGCTTTGTGCAATGTGAATTATGTTGTTTATCTGATTAGTATTGTTGTTATAATGTATAATGAATGCATATGATGGTGTTGCTTAGTGCTTAATGGTATTACAGATAAATGAATGCTAGATCTGACTAATGCTATGTGCTAAGTGATTGAAAGTGCTTGATATTTTTCGCTACTGCGCTAATCTGTACTTAGGGTTTGATCTGCAATGTGATTAAAGCTAATGAATTACTGTGTGTTGTCCTTAAGTGCTTTGCTAAGTGTTGTAATCACAGATCTGTGTCCCAACTTGGTTACAGACACTTGAGTCCTGTAACCCCCCCTGCCTCTACCTCGGGTGAGACTACATCTGCTTCGCAGGTGTGTCCGAAAGGGCCGATAGTTAGGGTTTTGTTGGTTCATTGTTGAAGTGTTGAACCCTGGGTCTGCCCCTGTGCCAACAAATGGTTCCGTTGCCGGGACTGAAAATGTGATTGTCGGGACCTGAGACTGTGATTGTTGGGAAATGAAGAAAAGAGAAAGCTCTGTGCGTGGATCTGTTGCTATAGTGCGCATTATTCTAATTAACTTGTGGAGCTCTGTGCTAAGAAAGAAACCTGATCTGAAGAAAAGAGGTAAGATCTTAAAGCTTTGTGCTCTGGTAAGGGTAAGATACGTGGAAATTTTTTCTTTGAAAGCATGAATCTAGATATGTTTGATAGACTCTGTCCTAGTTTGGAAGCTAGGGTACTGTTAGAATAAAGAGTTGATATGAACAAATTTGATAGAGATAGAGAAAGATATGTTATTCCTATGCATAGAAAGAATTTTTGGAGTAATAAGTGGATGTAGGAACCTAGAAATAATTTTTGCATATTGCAGGTCCAGCACTGTGATCCTAGTGCGTAGTACAGGAAAGGATGGGGCTCATTTAAAAGAAAGAGAGGATTGACACTGGTTATAATTGCAGAAGACCGAGACATCTTGCTAAGGAATGCCCTGGTATATGTCCTATTTGTCTTTATTGTAAAGTTATTGGTCATGAAGTTGAGGATTGCCCAAGGATGATTGCTAAAGTTGAAAAGATGAACATGAGACAAGAAAACTATAAAGAAGGTCAAGAGACTAAGGATATTTTAGAGAATCAAAAAGAGAAAGAATCAGAGAAATCTCAAACTGTGTTAGTACAATTAAAAGAAGTAATGGATGACCACAAGGATGTCAGTTTGTCAGAAATCTTGAAAGAAAAACAACGCATAGTTACAAGAATAGAAGACTTCAACATAGATTGTGTATTGGATGAAGAAACACACGTGAATGTCATGTCAGAAAGCACTTGGGAAATTTTTGGAAAGCCTGCTATGGTACCTTCATTGGGAAGGATAGGCTTGTTTAAAGGAAAGTTGATAACCCTATGTGGAAGAGTTACTAATATACCTATGATTTCTCATGAAACATCGACAGAAGAGGACTTTGAAGTTATTAGGTTTGTTGAGAACAACACCCCTTTTCCCTTTTATTAGGAAAGACTTGGATTGAGAAGGATCAGATCAGAAGGAAATCAGAGGCAGAAGCTGCAGAATATAAAAAGAAAGAACTGAGGGACCTCATAACCAAAAAAATAAAGTGACTAATAGAAGAACAAGAGGATAAGTCGAAGAAAAAGAAGGCCATAGAATTAGCTGTCAAAGTTGAAAGAACACATGAAGGCTTAAAGAACCTGTTCGTACAAGAAAGAAGTGTAGCCACCTCGGAAATAGTAAGAGAAGGGACATTAACCTCAGAATCTGTAAGAGCACATCAACAGTGCGAAGTCCTTTCAATAGGAGAGAATAAAAATATAAGTGTAAAGAGGATTCCATAAATTGTTAGAGAAGCTCAGATCACAGGAAAGAAGGTCAGGAAGCTCAATAAGAAGAAATCTAAGCTACAAAAAGCTATAGAAGACAAAAGGAATAATTCGCAGAAGGCAGATCTGCAGAACTTGAACCTTGCCGGAATAACAGAACCACACAGAATGAGACTTCACCACGACAAAGCTATATGACCGTTGGAGGTGCCCCGACTATTAGAATGACACCCTGGAATGCTTAGAAAACCCAGATATGAGCAAATGGATCATTGAGACCACGCCATAATGGAAAAATTCGAATTGATAAATGCATTCCTACCCATTGGATAAATTCGTTATGACGATTTCTTATTTAACCCGTCGAACACTGCGCCGGGACCACTTTTTGCCACCCGTGATTATCCGAGCTAATAGAGAATCGATTGTATATCGCGTTATGATTTCTAGACCTCGCCATCCGTTGGATTACCTCGCTTGTCCATTCGCCTACCCAATCTATTTGGTTACAAGTGTGAATGTCAGACAAACCTAGAGTGTTAGAGAAGTCTGTGGAGGATATTATCGTGGAGCTCATGGCCGAGAGAGTTATGTCTGTGGCAATACAAGTGTCGTTGACTGGGGGACTTCAAGCATCCCCCTCGACTGAAAATCATTCTAGTCATGCTACCGAGAAGCGAAGCAAACATCATGATGATCTGGATAATGCGAAGCAGATCCCGTCGGTCTTGCCAGATTACATATTGCCTTTGGCTAGCACGGTTAACCGCGACAACATCCCATGTGATTTTGAATATACGTTGATCACTGCGTACATCCCGAAGGGGATATGCGTAGTTGGACCTCAGTTGGGACAGATCCCAGCCCTGAAGAACAACGAATTTAATCTCGGCGACAAAAAGAACTACGCCATGCTCGTGCCCCATAGGTACTTGATGAAGACAACTGGGAAGAAGCCACGCATAGTCTCCCAACTGTGGATTAAAGAGCTGGCACAGTCCACGATATTGAATGTAATGAAGATCCCTCACTTTGGCCGACATTAGGAGGTTAACACTTGCGTTAAAATCCTCTTGTTGTGCTACCATGGAGGATATATGTGGCTCAACATGCGCATTATTGTGGATCCGACACTGATCCACTTGATTACAGGACTGAGCATGCAGGGACCAAACCCTCAACAGTTCTACCCAGGAAAGACTTCGGATCGCTCCCTGGCACAACGCATAAAGGAGGATTATGGCGACATAGAAAAGGGAAAGTGAAGCTACAAGGTAGCCTCTATCCAGGATGGCGCAGTGTGCCTCGCTTGCCAACTTATAGCTGGTAAGCTTGTCAGAAAGAACCGTTCGACACAGGTCATTAGGTTCATAGTAGACCTCGCAGGGAAGTGCGTGGAGGGGATGCAAATAAATTGGGCAAGTTACCTCGTCAATGAGCTCGAGAAAGACTGTCGCGAAGCGCAGGATCAGGGGTATGAATTCCATTTTAGCTGGTTACTTGTATTAATCGAATTTGTCGCTTGGCAGATGTCGGAAGGAGCGACATTTCCAGAAGTTAAGCCATCAGAGCTGTTGGCCACAAGGTTCTCCACCTTGTGGTATACAAATGATATGTCAAAGTAGTGGCAGTCGAACGCTGTGTTCCATGCCTACTACCAGCAACTGAAGCGTGCTATTGAGGCATTTACATGCATGACACCAAACACATTGCACTAGTACAGACTGGTAGCGAAGTTCCACACAGATTTCCACTTTATCTATATCACTGCACACAGGGATGAGAGCAAAGAGGATCTATAGTCCTATTATAAACTGACCGACGAAGATATGGAGGAGATCACCAAAGAATGGCCATCAGAGTTCGTTGTACTGGTTGACGATGCAGAACTCTCCAACCTTGACATCATTGGAAACCCCTTGGTCACCCAGGTCAAGCATGTCGGGCAGAACAACGCGAAGAAAAATAAGAAAAAGGAGGAAGTGCAGAACATAGAAACTGATGAGGAGGACAATGCCTCAAAGGAAACTGGGTCTGACTCGCCCACAGGAGGAGGAGGAGACGAAATAAATCAAGAAAGAGGAGGGGAAGAAAGAGAAAATCTAGGAAAAGGTGAAGTTACACCGCCAGAGGACCCCCATACTGAGGCTCAAACATCGAATAAGTAGAAGGTTTCTTCACAGAAACCCTTGGCAAGAAAGAAGACGTGTGCCAGTAAGCCCAAGATGAAGGCCATGCTCATAGAGGATGATGTCGATCTAATCATCGCAGTTGTGGAGGATTCTTCAGAGGATATCGTGCAATGATATGGAGCAAAGCAGGAGATGTTGTATGAAAGAATCGAGAAGGAGCTAAAGGAGATACATCAAGCCATCCATTCGAGCCGCACAGTACCTACTACACCCTCTTCGTCGAAGATTGCAGAATTGGGGGATGAGCCCGCCCAATTACAAGGACTAGCAGATGCAACAGAGGCTCGGCTTCAGCGAGTCCAAGAAGAAAAGGAACATGCTATATAAGCCTTGAAGCAAGAGAAGGAGGAGGTCTTAGAGTAACTATGAGTTGCACAATCCCACGTAACTGCCTAAGAGAAGGAGAAAGATGAAATTTAGGTGATGTTTGAGGAGGACAAAGAAAATGTATAGAAAGAAAAAGACCAGCTGCTCACAGAGCAGACTGTGGTCAAAGAAGTGGTGACTAAAGCACTTCACTCTGTTCCAGGCTTGACACAGGAGGAACACAAAGCATTTGAGGTCCAAGTGACGAAGCTCACTTAGGCCATCCAGCAGCTTCAAGCAAGGGTAATGGACTTGGAGCTTCAAGTAGTACCTAGCACTCCGCAGGAAGTGCACGACCAAAGTAAGGAAGATGCTAAGAGTGCAGTTGGAAGGATCAAAGTCCTCGCATTATAATGTAAGCAGTTGAGTGATCAAAGTGCACAAACCTATGAATGCCTCACAGAAGATCCAGAGCTGAGGAAACTGGAAGCACAACTCCAGGAGGTGCATCATCACGCATCCACCATGCAAGTGTAGATGAAGCTACTCATTTCAGTCGAGCAAATGAAGAGATCACAAGAGCAACGCACAGTCCAACAACATATTACTTCCATCCAGAGCAGATTCATGGAAGTTACACATAGACTACAGTTGGTGCAGGATGAAGCCTACACGATTTTTGAAGAGATTGAAGGACAAGGCTCGCAGCTGGACCAAATGGTTATGATAGTGGAACAACGCTTGGAAGGGCCTATTACAGAGCAATTGATTAAGGAGTTCACTGAAAAGGAGGCTCTGGCAAAGCAACAAGTTGAGGCAGATCAAGCTAAGCTTGAGGCCTTTGAAGGAGCGTTGCCCAGATCTGAGTGACTCGGGACGAGTCACAGGTGAGTGTTGGAGGCCTATTGGCCCTTGACCAAATTTTGAGGAAATATTGGTCGTGTTTGACCACTTTTGGGACTTCGACAGGCTGGTCGAAGATGAAGCACCCAGGCAGAGATGAGATCGCGAGATCTCACTTGTTTTGTGGGCTTGTGGACCCAAAAAGGGGTTTATTAGGGTTTATGTAACGGGTTATGGGATGTCGGCCCATGGGTTTACCTATGATTAGGCCTTTTGTAAATGTATAAATAAGTAGCTAAGCGATGTAAGAGGTGTGGTTGGCTATGTGCACAATATGTTGTAAGTGCTAATGTTGGCTTAGTGCAAGAGGTTGTAAGTTGCTTTGTGTGAACAGACTGTGTATGTAAGGCTTTGTGCCTCATAGAGGAGTTGGCTCTGTGCCTTGACCTAATTTTGGGAAGGTGGATTTGGTGCGCAGTGCGCAGATCTCTTGTCCTCTGCGGAGTTTGGCTCTGTGGATTTGTGCATAGGAGCAACCGAATGTAAGAAGATTGAAGACTAATAAAGAAGAAGAAGAAGAAGAAGAAGTTGGTGGACATAGCCCCACATTGGTGTGAACCACATATAGCTTGTGCCTTGATGTGCTTTGTGCGATGTGAATTATGTTGTTTATCTGCTTAGTATTGTTGTTATAATGTATAATGAATGCATCTGATGTTGTTTCTTAGTGCTTAATGGTATTACAGATAAATGAATGCTATATCTCACTAATGCTATGTGCTAAGTGATTGAAAGTGCTTGATATTTTTCGTTACTGCGTTGATCTATACTTAGGGTTTGATCTGCGATGCGATTAAAGCTAATGAATTACTATGTGTTGTCCCTAAGTTCTTTCCTAAGTGTTGTAATCACAGATCTATGTCCCAGCTTGGTTACAGACACTTGAGTCCTGTAACCCCCCCTGCATCTACCTCGGGAAAGACTACATTTGCTTTGTAGGTGTTGCCGAAAGGGCCGGTAGCTAGGGTTTTGTTGGTGTGTTGTTGAAGTGTTCAACCCTGGGTCTTCCACTGTGCCAACAATGCTCTTAGAACCTATTGCGACTTGAAACGTGTTTCTCGACTATGGTGCCATGTGTCACCGCCTTGATTTTGGACAACAAAGATAAGTGGACCTCAGAGGGTTCTGAAGTTTGGAGGTTTGGAATTCAACCGTTCGGAGGATGGGTGGAGTATTGCAACAAAAACTCTGAAGCCCGAAGTGACAAAGCTCTGAAGTAGCGGAGCCCCGAAGCTCCAAAGGTGTACTATAATGGGTTCACTGATTCGATGGTTTCGCGATGTACAGAAGGAGAATCTGCTGAAGCTCGAAGTACTGGAGTGGCGTGGCCTATTGATGTCATAAGAGGTGACGTGGACACACCCTATGCTTGCCACATGTCACGTTGTTTCATAATTTTGACATGCCCTTAAGGCTTGTTAGAACTTGACATGTGTCAACCCTTGGATTGGGCCATGTGTCCGCTTCTTATGTTCCATCAAATAGCACCTCTAGTGTGTGGTCGCTGCCTAGACTCTGGTAGTTCGCCAGTCCGACGTTCAAAGGAAATGTGGGAAAAGGGTTATGAATTCTTCTGAAGATCGAATCTCCATAGTGCCAGAGTGACATGATGTAATGACATCATCAAGGATGATGTGGACCGGTTCGCTAGTTCGGAATTCGGGAGAACTGCTGAGTGTTGTTGTGAATTTCTCCGAAGCCCAAATCTCTGGAGCTCCAAATCTCCGAATCCACGAAGGATCACCAACCTAATTCTTCGCCAATTCGGAGTTTGGGAGGATCACTAGGTAATGAGGTATAAACCTCCGAAGTTCGAAGTTCTGAAGTCACAGAGGTAACACAATCTACTGACGTCACTTGGGGTGACGTGGACACATGGTATACGTGTCACGCATCATCGTTTTCATGATTTTCAAGGGCCCTTCATACCCAATTAAGTTGTGACACATGTTGTTTGTTGGAAGGATCCACGTGTCCACTTCGTAAACCTTCCATGTGGCACACTGGCAAGTGGAGGCTGACAAGACTCCAGGAGTTCGTCAATCTGGGAGTTCGGGGGAAAACAATGTGGAAGTTGTAAGAAGCTCTGAAGCCCGAAGCTCCGAAGCAGGGGAGCCCCGAAGCTCTAAGGATGCACTGTGTAAGGATTCATCAGTCCGATGTTCTGAAGAAGGAAGGTATGATGTAGCAAGAGATTTCGAAGCCCGAAGTTCTGGAGCCCTGAAGCTCTTAAGGCTCCGGATAAGCCCCTATCCGATAGCACCAGGTCACAGCCCGAGGTCACATGCATTGGGGGGCCGAAGGAAAAGGGCTAAGTGGCTGAAAATTATTTTTTGAAAACAAAGAAGGGCATAGAGAAAGAGCCCGTGGGATTTTTAATTTGTATATACCTACACCCAACGAGGTAAAGGAGGCCTGTAAATATGAATAAAAGACCCATCGCTGATCGAAGATTCAATTTGACTCTGAGATGGAAGAATCCATGTGCATGAATCACATCATTGAAAAGACAATTGTTCAATTATCCATAACTTCCTGCTCAGAACTCATAATTGAGCATGGAAGCAGGCAATGGAAAGTTCTTGAACAATAGAAGATAAATTCTCACCCAGAAATTGATCTGAACAACAAATCTCTCAGGAAATAAGCAAAAAAGAAGTCTGATATATTAATGAATCATAATGGGTTGTATTTTCATGAAATTATTAAGAACAGATAGCTTGACAAAGTTCTGTTGGCTGCACATTTTGCAGAGTTAACATCTGTCAGAAGGGAACATATTTATCCTAAAGTGCAGGGGGATGGATGATACTCATATAGTCTACAATCAAGAATATGAAATCAGAGGGATGAATGTCCGGTTGGTTATGGAAGGAACCAACTCCAATGGACATGGAGGAGGAAAAGAGGAAGACATAAATATGGCTAAGACCATTATAAAATTGCAGACAGATGTCAAGAGCCACAAGGTTGATAATGAAAGGCTTATGAAAGCCAAGGATCAACAGGAAGCATTCAACATGAAGTTAATGAAAATCCTAGACCGAATTGAAAATAAATTGGATAAGGAGAGTGGCTCTAGCAAATCAGGAAACCATGGGACCCCTGAGGGAAAATGAAGATCAAGGAGTGGTAGCAGACATCCCCATCACTCCTGAAGGCATTCCAATAGGAGATTACACAACAAATCAAGTCCATCCCTTGTCAGGAAGCATAGGAGGTATGGGGTGGATGAGTTGAAAGTAGAAATGAATAAGATCAAACCTCCTACTTTTGATGGAGAGCACAAGAAGGATGAAGATGTTGAGACATGGCTGCTAGGCATGAGGAAGTACTTCCAATTGCATAACTATTCTTCTCATGCGGAAGGAAGAATTTCTATTTATCAGCTGAAAGGAAAGGCATCCATGTGGTGGGATCAACTTGTGCAAGTGCAGCAGATCAGAGAGAAAAATGTGACTTGGAAGGAATTCCAAAAGCATTTTGAGAATAAATACTTGACCAAGAGGTATTATGACACAAATATGAAAGAGTTCTTTGAAATCAAACTGGGCAACATGACTATTGATGAATATGAAAGGAGATTTTTAGAATTGTTAAAGTATGTCTCTTTCATCAAGAATGAGACAATAAATATTCAGAGATATTTGAGTGGGATGCCATCTTTTATCAATGACAAGATTCTGTATGATGATCCCCGTTGGTGCAATTATTTGCATAATATATTAACAAACATAAATTATGAACCAAGATTCTTAATCAGTATAGTTGATGCACTATATGTGCCGATAACAGATAGGTTCCTATGTCTGATGAGTATAGCTCAATTAAGAAAACCATCTAAAACCTATACTTTGTTTTCACACTTCAAAGATAACACTCTTCACACAATTCAGAAATTAAAAAGCAAAACTCATAAACAAGCATATGATCTAAAGTTCTTGCTTAGGTGATGAACCTGTTCATTGATGGCTCATGAAATAAAGAGATGAACTCAAATCTTGTTCCCTATAGCAATTGAAAACAGTAGTCAACAATTCACTGTTAGACAAAAAACAATCATAACTCTATTCACTCCAATCAAACCTGTATAGTACAAAAAATAGTCAATATAATTGAGAGGCTTCATTATATGGTGCATGAAGGTGAGAGATGAAGTCTGATCTCATTTCCTATATCAAATCACTTCAAACTTGCAAGAAATTCTTATCTAATTTTGCACACTCTTCAAAATCAATTGATGCATCACAAACAAAAATTTAATACAATCTTACAATCTTGCAATTCTGGAAAATTACTTCATTTCTACACAACAAACATAAGTCTTAATGAGATGTTCCATTTGATGGCTTATGTAATGCAAATGATGGACTCCCAACTGTTCCTACACTGCCACACTTTGCAATCAATTCTAATAGTGAAATAAAAAATGAAATCAAAACAACAAGTACAAAAAATAGAAATCTATACTAATAATTTACAATGAGCTTACCAAGATGGATCGGTGGCCCTTGCCGATGGAAACATGGAATATTTTATATCAGCAGATGCTAAATGCTAAGAGAGACACATGATCATTGAATTCAAACTTCCATTGATCTTCAACAAATAAATTTACAAAAAGAGTTGGTTTAGAAATCCAATTTGCAACATACTAATTCCTCCTCTTTGGCTTAGAGCCATCACTCAATTTATATGATTTTTACATTAAAAATTTGGATCTAGACAATCCAATCCAAATCAAAACCATTTTCCATCAATGGAGGTCAAGTAAAACCATTTAGTTAATAAAGGAAATGCATTTCCCACGAATCTGGCATGATCTTAGAATTTCTGGAAAATTGGCAAAGATTTAGGATGGATCGGTCCCCCTGAGCTAAAGGTCCATACGTGTGAGATCTTAGGATTTTGGCACACTTTTCCAAAGTAAAACAACGCTCTTGAAAAACCCCATGTCCCCAAATTTTGAGATTCAACGTTATTGGTCCGTAAATCAAGTTGAAATTCTAGTACCAGAATGCTGGTACCAGAATCCTGTAGATAGGGTTTTAGTACCGGATTAGCACAGTCGTAGCCATGAGTACTGGATTAGCATATAACATGTGATGGTACCGGATTAGGAAGCCAGGAAGTACCAGATCAATGCTTCTTAAGAGTCAAACGATTGGGATCATACACAATCACGCATTTAACCGAATTAACTCAAGAAAAACTAAACAAACCATGCTTTAATCATAAGTTACCTCTTATGCACATGAACAAGGTCATCAAGTGTATTTATGGAGGAAACAATCAAGTATATACTCATATCATAGGTATAATAGGCTCATATAGAGGGTAATATAGGGCATTAGAAGTGTCAAAATGGAGACTCAACATTCCCCCATGCTTAAGTCATTGCATGTCCTCATGCAACAATGATCTTCAAAATTTCAAAATTGATGGTACTCCTCACTCGATCAAGCATTCCCCGACGTTCCACCCTTCTTTGTCTCCTAAGTTCCTACTATACAATATAAACTTCCTGGCCTATGCTTCACACTTCTTACCCATGGCAAAGTAGTTATGACATAAAAGTGGAGTCATGAGTAATAGATTAGATCTGTTAGTGACTTGATGTTAAGTCTTATCGAATTTGTTGTGGATCATAGTTAGGATAAAGGGCTGGATGTGACTCTAATATGATTATGGGATAGTGGCCAAGAGTTTTCATAATGAATTTGACTAATAGGCCCCTCCTAGCTATATTACCTTTAAAATAAAAATGATGTAAGCATAGTTTAGATCTCATTTGAAGAGAGGAACACATAAAAGAATACATCCCAAGATGATTAACTCGTTTCTTATCCAAGTTTTTGGAGATGAATCTCTTCTTGCTTAGGTAAGGTGAATTACACATACTGAGGGTCCCACTTCTAATGAAACCTATTTATTTTAAAGATAGAACTCTAAAGTGGATACTTGAAGGTTCTTAGGAACATCATCCGAGAGATATAAAGGTCATCTCCTAGCCTNAGGTATAATAGGCTCATATAGAGGGTAATATAGGGCATTAGAAGTGTCAAAATGGAGACTCAACATTCCCCCATGCTTAAGTCATTGCATGTCCTCATGCAACAATGATCTTCAAAATTTCAAAATTGATGGTACTCCTCACTCGATCAAGCATTCCCCGACGTTCCACCCTTCTTTGTCTCCTAAGTTCCTACTATACAATATAAACTTCCTGGCCTATGCTTCACACTTCTTACCCATGGCAAAGTAGTTATGACATAAAAGTGGAGTCATGAGTAATAGATTAGATCTGTTAGTGACTTGATGTTAAGTCTTATCGAATTTGTTGTGGATCATAGTTAGGATAAAGGGCTGGATGTGACTCTAATATGATTATGGGATAGTGGCCAAGAGTTTTCATAATGAATTTGACTAATAGGCCCCTCCTAGCTATATTACCTTTAAAATAAAAATGATGTAAGCATAGTTTAGATCTCATTTGAAGAGAGGAACACATAAAAGAATACATCCCAAGATGATTAACTCGTTTCTTATCCAAGTTTTTGGAGATGAATCTCTTCTTGCTTAGGTAAGGTGAATTACACATACTGAGGGTCCCACTTCTAATGAAACCTATTTATTTTAAAGATAGAACTCTAAAGTGGATACTTGAAGGTTCTTAGGAACATCATCCGAGAGATATAAAGGTCATCTCCTAGCCTTGATTTGATAATGATTGCTTCAGAATGAGACCCAAGGGTTTTTGTTCAGTTTTAGGTGTGCCACTTTATGTTTTTCAACTCCCTTTACCCAACATAGCCCCATTGCCAGTAGGCCTGTTTAGTACCCCGACATGTTTACCTTAGTACCATACAAGCATGGCCCCGCTGCCAGTAGGCTTGTTCAGTGCCTTGACGGATTTACTTGTACTTCCTGATACTTCCTTTTTATTATATTACTCAAAAGATTTAGAATGATGTATATTGTTCATTGACAGTTTTAAAGTATAAGGAAGGCAGGTAGTACGAGAGTGTTATTAGGCACATAATTAATTTTTTTCAATTATCCCAAGGGTAACATCATCTACATTCAACTTAAATCTCAGCTATTCAATGTATAATGGAACATCTCAGATAATGACTAAGAGGTCCCTCTAGTTAATCCTATTAGGGTTCTCATGAAAGTTCATTGCGGTTTTGCAAGGGCGGTCCACCACATGAGGTTTTCATCAATACCTCCCAAGAAAAAGTTGTAAAGATAACTTGGATAAGAACTTGTTTGAATCAACTAGGTTAGTATTAGACATAATGGTGTCACCACTTTTCAATGGATATTTCAATTAACAATCACTTTTTCAAAATGACGAGGTAATAAGACAAGTGCACCCATTATCATATAGAGATAAATGTGGAGATATCTTATTAAAGGATATCAAGGATGATTCATTTAGGGGTGAGTGTATAAATGTAGGAGGAAGATGTACATGAGAGTAAAGAACAATTCAACACAAGACTTAAATGATCCTTGATAGAAAGAACATGAAAACATTATCCCATACCTCCAATTACCTGAAGTGAAAACAATGTTAAGCACATGAGAAAGATCATATCACTTTGGCATCAGTACCAGATAAGTAATGGAGCAGGTTTATGCAGTACTGGAATAAGACGGTACCGGAACAGAAAAAATGAAAATAAGTAACAGGGGGAAGAAACAGAGTGACAGGATGAATGATTTCTATACGAGATGTATACGAGGGCTTGCAGAAGTTCATGGTAGGGAATGTGCAATAATTGAGAGTAACCATATATTTATTACATAATTAGTCTAATTTATTAAATAAAACAAAAAATGTTGAATTTATATGTTCTAGTACTTAAATCGAGCATCAAAACTTGAATATATGATTAGAGCTACCAGTCACCTTATTACCAGTACCGGATCACCTGAGTACCAAATCACCTGATTGCAGAGTTGTGGTTAGTACCAGATAGATGCAGGGTTCTTCCTTCAGTACTGGATGAATGCAAAAATGTTGTTAAGTACTGGATGAATGCAAAAACGTTGTTAAGTACCAGATGTGGTCCAGTACCGGATGAGCACATATTTTCTCCTTTGGTACCAGATGAACACATAGATGATTCAGTACCAGAATATCATAGAGTTATGACCAGTACCAGAATAACGCAGGTCCTCTCCTTTGGTACTAGATTAACGCATAAGCGTTGGTAAATAACAGAATAGCGCAGACCTCTTCCTTTGGTACCAGATGAGCACAGAAGCGAAGATTGTATTCTGGTACTTGAAGAGGTTTCGACACAGTACCTAGTGGCATTGCTTTATAAACTGGAAATTTTGTAGGCTGCACCTTGTAGAAGTAGATGGTGTCTTCTGGTGTTCTGGAGGAGGACCTGTGATCTGATTCAACTAAAAAACCATGTATATGGAACAAATACCAACACTAGATGCAGGAACTTTGAGTTTGCATCAGAATAATGAAAAATAATTTGGTGACTGGGCTTCAAGATCTGTGACAAGAGGGTATTCTGTAATTGGATGACCATATGTTGAGATTTAGAACCCTCCTCTTTTGGAACCAGGCTGATCACTGCTCTTGTTGGCACTTCCTTTTTATTACAAAAATAATAATCCTAACTACTACTGTCTCAGCAACCACTCCCCCATGCTTGAGGTTTTGCATGTCCTCATGCAAACAATGTGAGATGCTAAAAAAGGGTTGCTCAGAGGGTTGCCAAAATCTGCTAAAACAAACCAATAGAACTAATTAAAACTAGATTCTTATTCATGCTTACAAACAAAAAATTTAGGGAAAATGTCAAAAGTTGAATTATTAGCTATGAATAAAATAGTTTGGAATTAACATTCAATTTCAACAGCTATTAAAAAGATCACCAGATTAATCATCCTTGTGAAATAATGGTCTTAAAATAGATAGGTAAGGATAAAGCACGAATGCATCATTTTTTAACATCTTAAGGAAAAATAAGAAATTTGAAGAAATAGGTCATGAAGCACTCCCTTAAGTGTTATATTCTATTGACAAGGAGGCCTTCTCCGCTTTTGAAACCTTTCCAGTATTATGTGTGCATTCAGAGGATGGAGAGATTCCATTCTCATAAGATTTCAAACAAAATTATCATAACTTTTAGAAAGAAAACTACTATAGGAACGAAAGATATTAAACCGACTGCTTTATTAACTTTCGACATTCCCATTTATGAAAAGTATGAAAGATATGTTGCATTGTACTTATGTGCAACATTTATTTGTTTATTTACCTATCCTATTCTAATTGAACAAAATAAAATGTCCTTTAAGTATAGGAATACTTCCAGTGAAGCCATGTGCGTAACATGGTTAGAAATATATCCATACTCGTGTTTAAAAGATAAATTTTAACGCATACCAGAGTATGAAGGACCAACTGCTTTGATGATGAGATCAAACAATAACGAAAAGTAAAAGAGTAGTGTGACCTGACAAGTAATTGGAACCATCTTTCAATAGGATCAAGATATTCTCGTTTCCCTTCTTTGTTTAGGTCACACAACATGTCCTCCTTTTCCATGCTACGCAGGTTATCTTCTTCAAGATGATTGGTATTTGGAGTACATACAAGATCTGCTGAGAGGCATGCTAAGAAATCCTCAATCTCAGGTTCCAACGATTGCTCTCCATTGAATTATATCCATGATTCCCAAGTCTCTTCAACAAATTGACAATAGGAATGTGAAGGAACTTCTAAATCTTCTTGTGGAGAGACAACTAAATTCTTGAATGTTGTCAAGATATGCTCTTCCTGAGAGGCAGATATCCCAGCTGCTGCTAGAATGTTAGAAAGTTCTTGGAGGGACATTCTTCAAGCTCTTGGTCATCCTTGAATTACTCTAGCTGGTTGATGATTCCTGTCTCGCAACACAAATGAGTACTCGAGGGTTCTTACAACACCCCCAAAATGATTTATCATCAAAGATATGAATTTTAAAACTATTTGCAAAAATAAAACACACCAAACTTGAACTCCTTGCGTTACTGGGACACTGTTGTCACCAGGTTATCGGTTCACACAAGTTAGCCCATTATGAAAACACAATTTTGCATAAAAGAAGGAAAAACCCACTTGCATTAAAAGAAGGGAGGACAACCTAACTTTGGAGCAACCCCACCAAAGTGGATGCGTGGGCTCTTCATGCATGTCTTACCGTCTTCTCTCCGCCCTTAGGTCATCCATAAAACCAATCCAAAATCATTAAAGCAATCTAATCCAAATACTACCTATTACCATTTACAACTCCCCGACAACAACACCAAAATGTTGGTGCAATTATTTGCATAATATATTACCAAACATAAATTATCAACCGAGATTTGTAATCAGTAGAGTTGATGCACTATATGTGGTGATAACATATAGGTTCCTATGTCTAATGAGTATAGCTCAATCAAGAAAACCATCTAAAACCTATAATCTGTTTTCACACTTCAAAGATAACAATCTTCACACAATTCAGAAATTAGAAAGCAAAACTCATAAACAAGCATATGATCTAAAGTTCTTGCTTAGGTGATGGACATGTTCATTGATGGCTCATGAAATAAAGAGATGAACTCAAATCTTGTTCCCTGTAGCAATTGAAAACAATAATCAATAATTCACTCTTAGACAAAAAGAAATCATAACTCTATTCACTCCAATCAAACCTGTGTAGTACAGAAAACAGTCAATATAATTGAGAGGCTTCATTATATGGTGCATGAAGGTGAGAGATGAAGTCTGATCTCATTTCCTGTAACAACTCACTTCAAACTTGCAAAAAATTCTTATCTAATTCTGCACACTCTTCAAAATCAATTGATGCATCACAAACATAAATTTAATACAATCTTGCAATTCTGGAAAATTACTTCATTTCTACACAGGAAACATAAGTCTTAATGAGATGTTTCGTTTGATAGATTATGTAATGCGAATGATGGACTCCCAACTGTTCCTGTGTTGCCACACTTTGCAATCAATTCTAATTGTGAAATAAAAACTGAAATCAAAACAACAACTACAAAAAATAGAAATCTATACTAATAATTTACAATGAGCTTACCAAGCTGGATCGGTGGCCCTTGCTGATGCCAACATGGAAGCTTTTATATCAGCATATTATAAATGCTAAGAGAGACACATGATCATTTAATTCAAACTTCCATTTAACTTCAACAAATAAATTTACAAAAAAAGTTGGTTCAGAAATCCAATTTGCAACATACTAATTCCTCCCCTTTTGCTTAGAGCCATCACTCAATTTATATGATTTTTACATTACGAATTTGGATCTAGACAATCCAATCCAAATCAAAACCATTTTCCATCAATGGAGGTCGAGTACAAACATTTAGCTAATAAAGGAAATGCATTTCCCACGAATCTGGGCATGATCTTAGAATTTCTGGAAAATTGGCAAAGATTTAGGATGGATCGGTCCCCTTGATCTGGAGGTCCATACATGTGAGATATTGGGATTCTGGCATAGTTTTTCGAATGAAAACACCACTCTGGAAAAAACCCATGTCCCCAAATTTTGATATTCACCGTTATCGGCCCAAAAATAAAGGTGAAAATCTAGTACCAGAATGCTGGTACCAGAATCCTGTAGATAGGGTTTTAGTACCGGATTAGCACAGTCGTAGCCATGAGTACCAGATTATCATAGAACATGTGTTGGTACTGGATTATGCAGCCAGGAAGTACTAGATCAATGCTTCTTAAGAGTCAAACGATTATGATCATACAAAATCACGCATTTAACTGAATTAACTCAAGAAAAACTAAACAAACCATTGTTTAAACATAAGTTACCTCTTATGCACATGAACAAGGTCATCATGTGTATTTATGGAGGAAACATTTAAGTATATACTCATATCATAGGTAGAATAGGCTCATATAAAGGGTAATGTAGGGCATTAGAAGTGTCAAAATGGAGACTCAACAATCCCAAGACTTTGGAGGAAACCATATGAAGAGCCAAGTGCTTATACAATCAACATAAAGGAAAGCCTACTTTCCAAAGATCTTGGGAATATAAGAATAAGTTTAAGATGGAACAGAGGCAACAGGGAAACAAGCCACCATTTTTCAGAAACAGTCCTCAAGGACAACCATCTTTTAGAGAGCACATAATGGATGAGGTAAGTGGGCAAAGGCCAAGGCAGGCACCCATGCAATGTTGGGGTTGTAAAGGAGACCATAAGTTTATAGATTGTCCCCACAAAAGTGACAAATTGAGAGTTTTCCACAATGTACAACAAGCAGAAACAGTGGAGGACATGGGAAAAAGTGTTCCAAGAATCTATGCAGCCCTGGACAACAAGCAAGTTGAGTTTCAATCACACATGATTGAAGTAGAATGTATGATCAATAACCATGCATTTACTATTTTAATAGATTCAAGAGATAATCATAGCTATATATATCCTAAGGTAGTGGAAAGATTTCAAATGCCAAGAAGCAAGCACGAGAAATCTTGGCTAATACAGTTGGCTACATGAGCCAAGAGAAAAGTTGTTGAGCTGGTTAAATAATGTCCAGTGAACATGAATGGGCTAAGTAGCAAGGAAGATTTGAACATCCTACCATTGGTTTCATATGACTGTCTAATTAGTATGGATTGGTTGGACCAACACCATGCTGTCTTAGACTATCATAACAAGGCATTTAATTGCCTAAACGAGGAAGGGAACCCAAGAACAGTCCAAGGAATTGCTAGGGAACCCAGCACTGGGCGCAACCGCAAAACGATGCGAACTGTAGGATGGTTAGGGTGCACCCAGCCCCTAACCGCCAAGTCCGTGGGCATATGAGTCATGTGACCGCGCGCTCATATGGAAAGGGGATACGTTTTAAAACATATGGTAAATGGTTTGGAACGCGCGCCATGCCGATGGTTACATTGCAACATATATGACCGGCCCCGGCCCCAGACTGCGCCCCATATCAAAACTATATCAATTCAAATAATTTTTTTAACATATATATAATAAGAAACACACGGTGGCGCACTGGTTGGGTGGCCCTTCCCAAGGCTCTTGCCCTGCCTGAAGGTCACGGGGTTGAGTCCTGCCGACTACATATGTTTTAGACCATAGCCAAGGTGACACGTGGCGGCCATTGATTGGACCATGTGTCATCATTCCATTCGCCACCAATGCCACGTGTCAAGAAACGGTTCGTCGTCCAACTACCAACCAACACTTGACAAGTGTCATACGGCCCTGCCAACTCAGCCCTGCCACGTGTCATACAACCCTGCCACTTCAATATCCATACGGGCTGTACGGACTGTATAGTCAGCACATTTTTTTTGCTTGTTTGACGATTTGAACAGAACGCGATATCTCTCTCATCCGACGTCCATTTGAACCCAAACAAGTTGCGTTGGGTTCGTGACAATGAGGTCTATGCTCCCATTTGATTTGAAGCGATTCCAAGCACTTTGAATTTTGAGCAAAATTTGATCCCCTAGATCACACCTCCCCTATTGGAAAGCTTTTGGACCTCCAAAAGACTATTTTCATTCTATTTGAAGATGAGGGTATAGTTCCCTCACCTTTCGAACCTCAATCCACTTGGCTTTGCTTGGATTTGTGCCTTTAAGACCAACTTGAAGATATTCCACATTTCCTCGTTTTGAAGTTCTCATTCTCTTGTCAAGGATTGTGTCTTCATGCAGTTCTGTAAGATATTCTGGG
>SNQJ01S0140851.1:22607-33732 GCA_010110895.2 Picea sitchensis
ACTGCAAAGAGAAAATGCCCAAATGCTTAACCAGAAATAAATGTTTATTTACTTGGCAACCTGAACATAGTTGTGTGGCAATAGATCTTGTCTGTTTTAATTTGTTTATGTTTCTGTCCCCAAGGGTTAGGTATTCAAGGATTCTACAGACAAGGGTTTGCCCTGTGCTATAGCTCTCTGATATACGTGCAGGGTCCAACAGTAGTACTCGACCCAATATCTCTGGGCACTAACTAAAGAGGATAGACCGTACCCTTAGCCGTACTACCAGACTACCTAGGTACTAGAGAGTATCTTCCCAAGTGCTATTCTTGGTGACACTATAACAGTCAGGCAACCGATCGGTTTATCTAAAGAGGGCTTAAGGTAATCTAGGATGATCCGTACACAGGTGTTGTTTGATGCGCTACCACTTGAAGGGGTACCAACAGGAGTTACAAGGGTGGCCAACATATGTGCACTTAAGTACTACTTGTATTTCCTGCGTGTATGAATCCCTCAACTGCAAGTTTATGCGCGTAACGATAGATCTCTGTGGCTTAAAGATGCCAAAATACGTCTCTACCCTTAAAAAAATTAATCCACACTTTCTACTGAGGAAAGTGCTCTGATACCACTTGTAATATACTAGATATAAAATGTATGCAGAATAGAAATAAAATGCTAGAATGGCAGAATAACAACAATATAACCAGAACATTCACTACAATAACATTGAAAAGATAAGAGAATAATAACAAAAATAACACTTTGAATCTGAAAGCAATGTTCATGAGCCTCTTCAAAGGGGCAACCTCCAGTTGAGAAGAGCTCTATTACAATAATATCCAAGTTATGGTTCTCATACCCTCGACTCCTATTTATACTAAAAAGAAGCATCTAGAGGAATATCCTTCTAGAAGCATAAGCTTCTATTAGGTCTTCTTACATCCTCCTTATTCTATTTTATTGAAAGGAATTATTAATATTGACCTTTATTACATACAAATATATTTTTCTACCTATGTGCGGGTTAGGACCCTAACAATGCCATTTCAATATTTGAGGCATTTGAGTTTGTTGCATCTATAATTGCCTTTGATTATGTAACGTTTTCTTAGACATTATGCTCTTTTCCCCATTTCACTTTGGTGGTTGACATTGCGCCCTAGTAAGTGGGCCACCCTTAGGGACAAGTTTGCTACTTGGAGGTCCTCTTGACGAGTCATCATGTTCCTAACCATACTTGTCACTTTCCATGCTTCATCCTCTCATCTCCTTACTTTTTGGGATTTTTCGGGTGTATTGACCCAAGAAGGGATTGTCCCTGATTTCATGGGAAGAAGGGGCTGAAGGCCTAGAGTCTTGTAGCTGAAAAAAGAATTGAATCATGTACCTTCTAGATGCTCGCCCAGGGATACTGGGGACAATGCAATGTCTCTCATAAGAAACTGATGGGACCTGTGAAAAATAACTAATACAAATACCAACTAAGGTGGAACATATGTGGGCACTATTTTTCATGCTTAGGTATAATCCCCACACATGTTTTCAACTTGGGGAAGCATGATGTGACCAGGGTAGAGTCAAGGTGGGAACTATTTTTCATGCTTAGGTAGAAACCCCACCTTGGATTCAATCTGAAAACATACTAAAAGAATAAAAGGAAATAAATGGGCTTGGAAAAAGGTTGCATTGAAAATGAAGGTGCAACACACCCTCTATAAAGGCACCCATAAATGAGACAGTACAATCCCTTGTATGTCATGAACCCCATTCCCAAGAGTCTTTCCCCCATCCATGTCACTTCATCCACAGGACTTAGTGAAAGGCCCACTTGGGAAACACTCCTAAACTTGAGGTACGATTCACCCAATATGTCTCTTTGTCAACCCTCCCATACCTAAACTGGGAAAATTGCATAGGGTCTTTGAGCACTTGTTTATTTTGATGAGGTAGTTTGGATGTACATGCTTAGATGGATCATTTATTGATTTGATTTACTCATCATGATGCATTTGACTTGATATCCTTGGAGGACGTATTCATTGTCTTTGCAGGACCTAGTTGGTGGATAGTTTTGGAAGAACAAGCCTAGATTGGTATTTATTGGGCTTGAAGCCCACAGGTTGGATACTAGGGCCCACACACTGGATGATGATGACATGCCTTTGGAGGTCGAAGAGACACCTTGGAGGATCTGACCCAACCCCTATAGGCCAAACGACTTACCTTTGGAGGCCAAAATGTTACCTTTAAGGGCTTGACGTCACCCTAGGGCTAGGGTCTTGGTGGTGAAGGGACACTTGGCACGTTTTGAAGGAAAATAATTGGATTGAAGAAAGAAACCCTAGTGCATGATAAGGAGGCCCTAGAGGGCCCAAMAAMTACCTTTTYCTCCTTCAAMAACTTACTAAAAGTGCCAAGACRYCACCCTCTAGAGGGATGATGTCACTTTAGGGTTTCTATTGTGCATTTTTTAAATTTAAATTTGAATTTAGCTTGTAAAGGGTCAAAGTAAGGGTTTTTTCCCCCTTACTTTTTGGTTTACCCTAAGTTTTGGGGACAAACTCTTGTTAGATGTTTTCGTATAAATATAGATCATTTCTATCTCATTTGATCATAGCTCTCCCATTGTGAGAAGACTAATGGCTGAAATTTGGGCCCTACTTGGGAATTTTGGTATCTCTCTCTTGTGCAAATGATTTTTGGTGATTATCTCTTGGTGAATTCTTGAGCTAAGGCGACACACACCTCTTGGAGACTAGTTCTCTTTCTTATGAATGGTAATTTCTTTGGTGAACTAGGGTTTGTTCTTGCATCTCTCTTGGAATTGGTAAGGAAAATATGCAATTGTTAATTCTTCTTGCTTATGTCATGGTTATTGTTGGTGGAAACCCTATAAGGAGTATGAGTGTATACATCCTCCATTAAGCTTCATCTCATTTGCTAGTTTACAAGTCTTTTATTGCAAGGTTTCTAGGAGGAGTACAAGGGTGTACACCCTCCTTGATTTACCTTAGTTTGATTTGCATGCCCTAGGGAGTAAGAGGGTTTACACCCCTAGGGATTTTGTTGATCTAACTCATGATTTTAAGACTCCATTCACCCAAATTTTAAAGGCACTAATCTGAAATTTTTTCTCCATGAGATATAAATTTTTTCTTTGGTAAACATGATTTAACGAGATATTGATATTGTTCAAGTTGGAATCTATTGTTGATGCTTTGAGGTTGCTAAAGCCTCTAGGGAATATTGATCTATTTATTCTTCTTGGAGATAGAGCTAAACAAAAGTTACAACCATTAGGGCTGCAACAAATGCTCTCTTACTTGATTATAACTCACATTTCAGCCGTCAAAATTTGCTAGAAAGCTACCATAATAATCTACTTGTCATTTAGTATCTTTTGGGTGGTTTACTTGTACTTTTTGTGGGTTGAAATTTTCTGTTGTAGCAATAGTTTGTTATAGACATAAGGATAATAATATATCTCTACAATACTTGTTCATAACATTCTTATCTTTGTGCTAAAGTCTTATTCTTTCATACTTGAGTTAGACTAGTAATTGCTAGATCATCTCTTCCATTATTTACTTGAATTTTAGCATCTCATTTAGAAACTTTAACTATAATTTATTTTCTGATATATGTTCTTGTTTACTGCTGCAAATAAGGATAGCAAGCTCAACTTTCTTGTCCATTGATTTGTTTAGCTTTTGTCTTGTTATTTTCTTGTGTCTTGGGCAAATACAACCATCTTCTGTAGGTACTCAAACACTTTCCAACCATAAACACCTCTGAAGCTCATTGTAAATCCACTCTCCACCTAGAAAATTGACCTATAGGGGAACCTCTTCATAAGTATCACTTTCCATCTCATTTCCCCCCTAGGGTCACCCAGACACCCCACTTGTGTTGGATTTATCCTTCACTAAAGCGAGGGGAGGGTTTATCCGAGGTGACAATGGGTAAACTCTCTCACTATTATCTCCATCCAGTGGATTGGGTCAGGCTTTGCCTAACCTACAGTTTGCACGATAACATGTATAAATGACTTGGAAAAAGATGGATGTTTAAGGTCATCCTTATCTCGATTATAGATACAGGTCATTGGAGGATCCAACAACAAAGTCAACAATTAAATTTGTGATTGCACTCTCCAATAACCCAAATCTACAATTGAAATAAGATCAAACAATTTTAAAACCTATAAAGTTTGTATAAAAGATACAACAAATCTATGAATAGGTACAAGTGAACCTGTTAAAACTTAAATAAAGATGAAAGAGAGTGTCAATAAGAATAAATGTACAGATATTTTTTAGGTTAGACATTAAAGTGTGGTAAATGTGTGTAAAATACCACAAGAGAATGAATCCTATTAGATACATAACATACCTAGTTTTAATCCCCACAAATCACAATGTAATTGTATAAACATGAATTAGGTTGGTGAGCCGATGTGTTGGGGCAATTATCCCATGTTGATTTTAATCTGGCTAGGGGCCGAATTGTATGTTATGTGCATTAAAATAATTAAATGGGTAATAATCGTAGGCTAAAATATGAGAAGGATGAAGAACAATGGGGGGGATATGATTCCACAAGGGAGAGGGGTCCAAGGGGGAATTACTCATGGATATTAATCCAACCCACATTCCTGAATTATTATTAGCAGTGTATAAATTTTCTATTTGTTGTTGAGTGTTCCCAAATCCAATCATTAAACTCATGTAAGAAGGTGGGTGTGAGAAGTCATATCTCATAGTTATTGAAGAGAATGGGCATGAGTACAATCAACTTGGGGAAGAGTGTAAGTCAAGTCAAGCAAGCAAGCAAAGGGAGGAAAAGTTTTGTATGGTTAGGAGGGAAATTTTCTGGACAATCATGTTTTTGAATGGAGAGGAGTTGTTACCTGGAGATTTTGGACAACAAGAGAGGAGAAGAGTGTTGGGAAGAGAACCAACCATGTTGGGCATGAAGGCAGCCAACAGGTGTGTTTTATGTTGAGAAAGAGGCTTGTGTGCATGTTAATCAGGCTGTAAGCTTGTGAAATGTTTTTGTGTCGAAATAGGATCAAGAGGATTCTGAGGGATGTTGTGAGAATTCTTGGAATAACTGGGAGGTTATATAGTCAACCAGATGCACTGGAGCCTTGGACGAAAGTGGGAATTCCTGAGAGACTGTGTGCAGTGAAGGGGGATCCCATTCCTTGGGTTGTGTAGGTCATGAGAAATAGATTGGAACCTAGGTTTTGGGGCTGCTATGTGTGGAGGGTGGATAGCCTGAGGGCCGAATCTCCTTGTAGACTCATAGCCTCAACTTGGGGGTGGCTTGTTGTTGAAAGAAAATGAACAATAATGCCTATGGTTGAGAGGTTCATCCTTTGTTTGCAACCAGTTGGTTAATCATTAATATATAAGTGTTTATGTTATGTTATGTTGGCCCTTGCCTATGAAAGAAAGCGAATATCAAGGAAGAAAAGGAAAAATGTGAACTACGTGGAAGACACAATGACTATTATTGGGTCAAAGTGAGAAAAAGAGCAGAAACGATGGAGCGAAGTAAGAGAAAGCAATCCGTTGGACAAGGAGATTGAGGATGATAGATCAACAAGAAAGAAGGATCGTGGACAGATTAGTAAAAGGAAAAATCCATCGTTGGATGCTTTGGAGCACCACGCGAGAAGGAAGGAAAGACAGGCTGGCGAAGCCTTGAAAACATGGGTCAAGTTGACCTAGGGTTTTAGACACCTAGGGTTTTGGTATCTAGGGTTTTTGACACCTAGGTTTCGACCTAAGGATGTTGGTGAGATATTGTAATGTATAAATAGAGGTCTAAAGGACCTAAGATGGGTTGGTGTTATGATTGTTGTTGTTGTATTTGTCATTGTGTGATCGAGTGAGTAATAATGAGTGAGAGAGAAGTGATGAGTATGAGAGCCTTCTGTATTGTAATATCTCTAGCTGGGTGCGAAGATCAACCTTGCAACTGGGTGCGCAGGGAGGGGAGAGATAGCGAGGAGAAGAGAGAAGATCTGCTAGTTGAGAGCGCAGACAAGAACTGTATGATTCATATTAAGATATTATAAAGCACAGTTCTGTGGACGTAGCCCTAGAGAGAGGGTGAACCACATATATTTTGTGTTGTGTGTGATTGCTTCTTTGTTCTTTGTCATTTGGTAGACCATTATTGCATTACTGTGTTAGATCTAATAGATAGTTTTGCGGAGTATATCCAAACTAGTAATTGTTATATGAATGTTGTGTTGAGTTTGAATTGGATCCACTTGATATCCCCTTGGTTGTAGACATCTCTGTCCTGTAACCCCCCCATAGCTGCTTCAGGTGAGACTGCATCTGCTTCGTAGGTTTTGTCGAAAGGGACAGTAGTTAGGGCTTGTTGGTGCGCTCTTGGAGATGAACCCTGGGTTTGCCCCATGCCAACAAATGGTTCTGTTGCTGGGAAAAGAATCTTCTTGAGGGAATGTCAAAGTGGTTTCCATCAAAGACAAAGATTCATAAGTGGATAGAGGATCAAGAAAATAACTTCGCTAAATCCTAGAAAAAGAACCCTAATCTTAGTACAGAGGATTGGCTAGGGAGATATATCTTTACTGATATACATGAGATTTTCTTTGGAGGAATCCATCCAGAGCTATACAAGTGGTTAGCTAGGTTATAAGATACACAGTTTGAGATCAGATCAAGGCCACCTGTGGTCTGGATGTTGGTGCTAATCAATAAGGTCAAGAGAGTTGATAGCGCCATGTCAAGAGAAGTAGATCACTGGTTTGATACAACCATTGGAGGGTACATCACTGAGTTTGTTGTTGACAAAGTAGAGTCATATAGCCAAGCCGAGAGATATTTATTCAAGGGACCCAGAGGAAAATTTTTACATTTTCTGAAGTTGAGGATCAAGATGCTATTGCATGAGAAGAACATATTGAAGATACAGTAGATTGGTCGGATATGGAAAAGCTAATGTTCAAGAATTCAGACAGCAACAACAACACAGAGGATGGAAATACGTGCAGTGGGAGAGCGTTCAGGGAAGTTCATATTGCGAACTTGTTAAAGTAGAACTACGAGGATGAGGGTTTCTATAGTGGATAAGAGGCAGATCTGATGGACGAAGAGCATTCAGAACCCCCTGGGACAGAGGAAGGGAAAGCTGAAGAACCTCACTGGGAAGAGCCAAAAACTTCAGGAACTGCGCAGACTGTTGAAGGAAATACTATTATCCCTCCTGTTGATCCAATAGCATTAAGGAATCAAAGTAATCCAAGTCACTAGAGCGTTCAAAGAATTTTCACTAGTAGCCCACCACATACTCATTCAAGAACCCTAGGAAGATCTATGGTAGATGAGATGAGGCTCCCTATTTTTAGGGGATATGGATCTGAAGATCTTGTTCAACACTGGTTCCTATGTGAAGCCGTATGGAATATTAATAATCTCATTGATGAAGCTGTTAAAAGAACTCAGTTTAGTACTTCCCTAAGGGATTGTGCACTGAGCTAGTACATGAAGCTTGTCCAAGGACATGCATAACCTAAGCTGCTGAATGAGATCAAGAATGCATTGATTGCAGAGTTCAAGAAACCCAAGTTAGAGTCACAATGTATTACAGAGTTGAAAGAGATCAAGCATAAGGTAGCCAAACCTGTTTGGGAATTTGATCAAAGATTCAAGACCTTAACATGTCGATTGACTTTTCAGATCCCAGATGAGTAGAACAAAGAATGGTTCATTGTTGCCCTCTTACCACACATCAAAGTTCCAATGATGCAACAGAAGATTGCTTCCTAGGCTGAGGCACTGGAGATCACCATGAAGTTAGAATCTGCCCCTATGGGAGAATCCATCTCAAGTATGATTCAAATCTTGAGTCAACTAACTAGTTTGTCTCTATAGGTTGAAGATATGAAGAAAGACAAGGGAAAAGATAAAAGAGAAGACATATGATGTGTCAGATGCAGATCAAAAGGCCATGACAAGGAACATTGTCCCTTATTTCATGAATACTTGGCCTCTGGAGCTCCGATCCCTTTGAAGCAAGTCACCCTACCCTAGTGCAAGGTATGCAGAAATAGACATTGCTCTAGTGAGGGCTATTACATGCAAAAATATGTTTAGACACCCACAAATTTGTATTGTACATTCTGTAAGTCTGTAGGGCATGATGATAAGGATTGTAGGGTTTATGACCTCATGCACTAAAGGTCAAGAGACATATACAAAATTCAAGGAGAAGTACAGCAAGGAGGAAACACTACACAGTATAACTCCCCTGGGAGAGGAAAATTCAATCCTCGTGGTGGATTCAAGGGACAAGGAGGAGGAGGAGGTATGGGTCGAGGCCGAGGAAAAATCATCTGTTACAACTGTGCACAACTAGGTCACTTAGCAAGGGACTATCAGAACCCTTTCACTACTTGCAATTACTATAGTTCCTTTGAACACATTATAGAGGATTGTCCTGTGTTGCTAGCTAAGCTTCAGGAAAGACGAGGACCTCAGTAGAACCCACAAGTGAAACTGATATATGCTGAACCTCGCGGAGAATAACCTAGAGTCGTTGTTATCACTAGAGGAGGCTCTATTATAGGAGAAGACATACTGACATAAGGAAATACTATAAAAGACTTAGGAGTTAGGAAAGATACAGAGAAGACCTAAATGTTTGATGTAAATAAAGAAAGACAAATATTTGAAGAGGCAAAAAAAGAGTTCAAAGGAGACCAAGGTTCTTCATCAAAGACACAACCCAAAGTAAGAGAATATGGAATGCCTCTGGAATTCGATCAGTCTTCTTTGCCAAAAGAAGGACAAGAGGTAAGCAAGCTCATGGAATTTTTATATACTTGTATTAAGTTGATCCAGGATGAGAGCGTTGTATAAGAGCTACAAAATTTAATCAGACAGTATGAGATAGGAAGGATAGATCCTTTAATGAATAAATAAGTACATCAACTATCCAAGAAGAGAAGGACAAATGAGGAACTACACTTGAATGCTCAGATAGGAGAATATGATATAGACTATGTGGTCCTCGACTTAGGGTCAGAGGTCAATGCCATGATGAAGCAGACCTGGGAATTGATAGGAAAACCGAAGTTGATATATTCCCCTATCAAACTTAGGATGGATAATTAGCAAGCTGTAAGCCCCTTTGGAAGATTGGAACATGTCCTCATGGACATTGACGAAGTAAGACCATTTTCATATTTTGAGGTAATTGAGATAGTTGATGACAACTTCCCTTACCCTCCGTCGTTAGGAATTGATTGGGCTTTCAATAATTCCACTATGGTTTAGTTAAAGAAAAGAAAAATGACATTTGAAAGAGATGGCCTTAGGGTCATTGCACCTTTAGATCCAGATGAAGGTCAGTGATACACATAACCTATCAGAGAAGAAGACCGTGCATATGAATTGGAAAACATATACAAATTAACAGCCAGACAACAAGATTACATTAATCCTACGACCAATGGCAACCTAAGCTGGCGAAGTGACAGTGCATGTTCATAATATTTAGAATAAGCATTGGAGAACTGACAGAACAAAATGTATGAAGTATCTACAAGGAGATGTGCTAGATTAACCAAAGATGCTCACTGGATTGACACACCAGTAAGTAACTTACCCACTTTTGATGGTATGAATCCTCTAGAAACCTTCCTGTCAGAATTTGAAGCAAGTGTACCAACATGACAACGATTTTTGGCAATGGATGAGGCCTTGAAAGCAACACCAACAATGTTGTGGGGGACATACAAAAACAACATTACAAAATGGGTACAATGTCGTACCCTGATGACCGTGCAGTTCTCAGCACAAGTGGGAGGCTACGAAGTTTGGTACACAGGTTGAAGCTGCCCAAAGGACCATGTGTGAAGTTGTGAGGAATCCTGGAGAACCATTCCTCAAGAGCAGTGGGTGCACAAGTTCATTAACACACTATACACAACCCCTATCAACTGGTACCTTCAAGTAGAGCTGCGCCTCATCACTGCAGGTTGGGAAGGTATGACTTAGAATTTTGTAACCACCTTCTTATTTGTAATTCAGTATCCTTCAGTAGACCAAGCATTACATATTGTAAGACAAAAAGTATTTGATGAGGCCTCTAGGCCCCCTTTAGAACAAGAAAAGGATGAATGGACTACGTCTCTCCAGAAACTGCAAGGCTGTTACAACATCAATGCTGATGAAGATGATGATCCTAGGAAGGTGAACATCACCGAAACAAAAGGCCAAAAATATGTGGAAGGACCAGGAGTTGAGATGCAATTCATTGGAAAAACGATCAAGATCAAGAAAGTCAATATTGGAACAGAGCAGATACCAAAGCTTGCAAATGTTGGAGATTACTGGGATGCTACTACTATTGACAAGATAACCGAGTTACTGCATGGATATCGAGACTTTTTTCTGACCAAGTTCACTGATATGAAGGGCATTAAAGGGCCTATGGGAGAGATGAGGATCCCTTTGAAACCGGATGCAAGACCAGTCAAACAGAGAGCATACACATATTAGACCCTAAATATAAGGAGAAAGTGAAGATTGAGCTTGACAGAATGCTAGAAGCAGGGATTATAGAACCTGTTGAAGAGTCAGAATGGATTAGACCTATGATTGTGCAAGACAATAAGACATGAGAGATCAGGATCTGTGTAGCTCTTAGGAAGATGAATGATGCATGTTTGCATGACCCCTGTTGAGTGAAATTTGTGTCATATAAATTCTCAACGATTTAATATCAACCAGGGATGCTCGTAAGCTTGTGATGATGCCAGCAAAATATATGCAGGAGTAGGCATCTAACTCTAATCTAAGAAAATTCAATCAAATCCTAACTCTTGCATAAGACTTAGTTGTTGTAAGGATGAAAACACTAGCTCCCATTCAGGAGGTCTTCTCAGAATGTTTCAAATAACCTATCAACAATCAAGATCATGAAGTAAACACTCATGCATTGAAGATAAAGACTTAAAAAGGCTTAGTTGTTGTAGGCATGGAAACACTATCTCCCATTCAGGAGGTCTTCTCAGAATGTTTCAAATAACCTATCAACAATCAAGATCATCAAGAAGTTGTAGGAAAGAAAACACTAGCTCCCATTCAGGAGG
>SNQJ01S0140851.1:34328-45568 GCA_010110895.2 Picea sitchensis
TTGGAAAATAATATGTCTAAAACCCATGTAATCATGAAAAATGGTTTATGTAAGGGTGTGGGAAAGCGAAATATGGTTAAAAGTGAAGTGAAAGTGAAGTGAAAATGTTGGTAAAAAGATGACACTTTGGCGACTCAACAACCCCTTCCCTACACCATTCATTGATGAAGTGTTAGATAATGTGGGACGTTAGGAGGTATATTCCTTTACAGATGGATTTTCAGGACACCATCAGATCCAGATTGCCAAGGAAGATCACCATAAGACCACATTTGCAATAGAATGGGGATCCTACTAGTATACAATGATGCCATTTGGATTGAAGAATGCCCCAGCCATATTTTCCAGGGTGGTGGTCGAAGCATTCAAGGAGTTTCTGCATAAATTTCTAGAAGCATATTTTGATGATTGGACCATTTTTAGTTTATTGAAAAATCATATTGACTATCTAAGGCTAATGTTGGACAAATGAAAGCAGTGTCAAATTTCTTTGAATCTGAAGAAGTGCATCTTCTTCTCACCATTTGGAATGCTATTAGGTCATATTGTATGTAAGGAGGGATTGCTGGTCGATCCATCTAAAATTGAAATTATAGTTGATCTACCCCCTCCTACTTCAGTCAAACAACTGCACACTACACTAGGACATACTGGATATTATAGGAAGTTCATTAAAGGATATGCCCAGATTACAACACCCATGGAGAAGCTTTTGAACAAAGAATGTCAATTTCACTAGACAGGGGAGTGTCAGCAGATCTTCGACACACTGAAACATAAAATGGTTATTGCGCCTATTCTGGTTTTCCCAGATTGGAGCAAGGAGTTTCATGTGCATGTTGATGCATCTTCTATTTCCTTAGGACCAATGTTAGCACAACCTGGGGAAGGAGATATTGACCATCCATTAGAATTTTCTAGCAGGAAACTATCCAAAGCTGAGATTAATTACACCACCATTGAAAGAGAAGGGTTAGCCATGGTGTATGCGCTGTAGAAATTTCGCCACTACTTGTTGGGAGGACACTTTAAAATGTTTACTAATCACTCCATGCTGAAATACCTAGTCAACAAGCCAGTGTTGGGGGGGAGAATATGCATATGGCTTATGCTATTTTAGGAATATGACTTTGATAACGTAGTTAAACCAGGAAGAATGAACAAAGGTCCTGACCACTTGTCAAGGTTGGAACATGGCGAAGAGCTGACTAGTTTGGAGGATGCACAGTTATTGGCCATTAGAAATATTGATGACCACTTTGCAGAGATAGTCCAGTTCGTGTCAATAGGAATGACACCTAGTGAGTATACAATTCCACAGAAGAAACAACTAGTAGTGCGCGCTGCAGAATTTTCACTTATAGCTGAACAACTATACAAAATGGGACCTGATGAGATATTTAGAAGGTGTGTTATGGAGTCAGAGAGGCCATCAATCCTTTCTAAAGCTCACAAAGGCATTGACGGAGGACACTACACAGGGAAAGCAACAATGCAAAAGGTTCTTAGAGCTAGCCTTTGGTGGCCTACCTTACACAATGATGCTAAAGACTATTACAGAGCCTGCGATGTATGCCAAAGAGTTGGGAAACCATCCAGAAGAGATGAAATTCCCTTAGCACGACAACTGACCCTACAAGCATTTGCAAAATGGGCCATTGACTTCGTGAGACCTATAAACCCACTAGGCAAGCGGAGAAGAGAAAGGTACATCATTACTGCGATAAAATATTTGACCAAATGGGATGAGGCAAGAGCAGTTAAGGATTGCAATGCAACTACAACCGTGAGCTTCATATTTGTTAACATCATAACCAGGTTTGGATGCCCAAAGATCCTTATGAGTGATCAAGGAACACATTTCATAAATAAAACAGTTGAAGGTCTGACTGAGGAATTTGCAGTCCACCATCAGAAGAGCATGCCTTACCATCCACAAGCAAATGGGACAGTGGAAGTATTCAACAAGATATTGGAGATAGTGTTGACGAATATTTGTAGTGTTAATAGAGATGATTGGGATTTAAGAGTACCAACAGTACTGTGGGCCTATAGAACCACTTGTAAGAAGCTAACAATGCAGACCCCTTTTAAGTTGGTGTATGGTCTCGAAGCCATTGTCCCAATGGAATATTTGGTACCAAGCCTAATAATTGATTCCTTTACAGATATGGATGATACTGACACTGTTCGAGAAAGGCTTGCACAGTTGGTCGAACTAGAAGAAGACAGATTTATCGCAGGATTCCATCAACAGATACAAAAGGAAAGAGAGAAGGCCTACCATGACAGACACATTAAGAAGAAGGAATTTAAGCCAGGTGATCTGGTATTGGTATATGATAGTAAATTCATGAAGAATCCAGGAAAGTTCAGAACGCATTGGCTCGGGCCTTATGAGGTCACCTATGTTACAAAAGGTGGAGTTGTGTAGTTGAAGACTTTGAATGGAGAATGGAAGGAAGGTTTGGTAAATGGGAGCCGTATGAAGTTGAATTATGACAACGAGCTGCCTCGTAGCTCTCAGTAAAAGCATGAGGAAAAGGGTCTAGGTACCAGGTGTAGTTGAAATTGGGTTCTAGACACAAAAAAGATAGTCTTCATAAGGAAGGAGAAGAGGCATAGAGTAGAAATCAAAGGCTGCACTGCGCAGTCTGAAGTCGTAGTAAAATAGAAAGGTCAGATCTGAAGTGCCTTGGCACGAGTCATAGGTGAGTGTTTGGGGCCTATTGGCCCTTGGCTATGAAAGGAAGAGAAGATCAAGGAAGAAAAGGAAAAATGTGAATTGTGCAGAAGACACAGTGACTGTTACTGGGTCGAAGTGAGAAAAAGAGAAGAAACGATGGAGTGAATTAAGAGAAAGCAAGTCGTTGGACGAGGAGATCGAGGATGATAGATCAATAAGAAATAAGGATCGTGGATAGCTCAACAAGAGGAAAAATCCACCGTTGGATGCTTTGGATCACCGCATGAGAATGAAGGAAAGACATGTTGGAGAAGCCTTGAAAACATGGGTCAAGTTGACCTAGGGTTTTAGACACCTAGGGTTTTGGTATCTAGGGTTTTTGACACTTAGGTTTCCACCTAAGGATGTTGGTGAGCTATTGTAATGTATAAATAGAGGTCTAAAGGACTTGGGATGGGTTGGTGTTATGATTGTTGTTGTTGTCTTTGTCATTATGTGATCGAGTGAGTAATATTGAGTGAGAGAGAAGTGTTGAGTACGAGAGCCTTTTGTGTTGTAAGATCTTCATTTGGGTGTGGAGATCAACCTTACAGCTGGGTGCACAGGGAGGGGAGAGATAGCGAGGAGAAGAGAGAAGATCTGCTAGATGAGAATGTAGACAAGAACTATATGCTTCATCTTAAGATATTATAAAGCACAATTTTATGGACGTATCCCTAAAGAGAGGGTGAACCACGTATATTTTTTGTTGTGTGTGATTTTTTCTCTGTTCTTTGTCATTTGGTAGACCATTATTGCATTACTGTGTTAGATCTGATAGATAGTTTTGCGGTGTAGATACGAACTGGTAATTGATATATGAATGCTGTGTTGAATTTGTATTGGATCCGCTTGATATCCCCTTGGTTGTAGACATCTTTGTCCTGCATCCCCCCCATAGATGCTTCGGGTGAGACTGCATCTGGTTCGCAGGTGTTGCCGAAAGGGCCAGTAGTTAGGGATTGTTGGTGCGCTCTTGGAGCTAAACCCTGGGTCTTCCCCTATGCCAACATGTTCTTATGTTAATTCTGCTATGTAAATGGTTACATGAATGTTGTGTGTTTGTTGTTTTCTTGAATAGTTACATTCATGTTTAAAAATATGTTTTTAGATGCATATAAGACTGTGGTATCAGTCAAATGGTTAAATTGTGCATGATTTGTAGTTGATAATATACATGAAATTAATAAGCATAAAATCTTAATTTAAATGTGTATTATGCATGTAATAATGTTCAACTGGTGGTTGGGTATGTTACAAAGTGGTATTAGAGCTACTGGTTCAACGCTGGATGCATATGGGCCAAGAATCGATGCGAATTTGGGTAAAATTCGCTACTACATATTTTTTTGTGGATAAATTGGGGAAAATGGGAGAAAATCATAGTCAAATCCCCAAATTAGTGGTCAAGATTCATGTTAGAATGAATCATAATTGTTTAAGATAAATTTAGTGTAGTTAATCTGCAAGTTGTAGAGTTGAGTTCAACTTGGAATGGTTGAATTTCGAGTTTTAATGGTTGTTGTAGAGTAACAAGAAGTTTGGCGGATCGATGACTGAGAACACTTTTGATCTCGAGATCAATGGTTGAGATTCATCATGATATATCTAAAAAAAAATCCATAAGGTTTGGTTGTTTTGAAAGGTCAAAAAATCAACGATTGAGATTCAATTTCAACGGTTGAATGTCGAAGGAAATCGACAGTACAGATTCACCTGGAATTTGATAATAAATTGCTAAGTGTTGAAGTTCTCCAACTTTATTCGCCGATGGTCGATAGTCAAATCGGTGAAATTTGCGGAGAGTTTTAAGTTTGCCGAAATAAATCACCGATGACCAATGGTTGAATCGATAAGTTGGGCAAAGAGTGGGTTCAACCAGAAGGAAGCTCTAATCGCTGACAGTCGATGGCTAAGGATCCACAGATTTTGGCCAAAATTTCTAAGTGTCGAGGTTGCCAACAAAACTTGTCGACGGTCGAAGGTCAGGGATCGACATAAATCAAAGAATGTTTCATGCAACCAGGGAGGATCACCAATTGCTGATGGTCAATGGGTTGAGGATTGACAAGTTTTTCAAAGTGTTGAAGTTCGACCAAAAGGACATTTTCTATCTTCGATGGCCGATGGATCATGGATCGACATATTTAGTGTGAAGTTCAGATTCTTCCAAGAGAAAGTGTTGATCATTGATGGATAAAATAAGGTGATGTTGTTTCATCCCATGTCAGCATCCACGTGTCATGCCATGTCATCATGGTGGATGCCTTAGGATGTCATGTCATGCCAGGTCATCATCCAATGTCATGCCATGTCAATGAAGAGATGGTCGATCACCGATGGTCGGGGTTCGATGAAATTTGTGAAAAATATTGGTTTTTTGAGGAAGATGATAGATGGACGATGACTAATGATCGAGCATCGACAAGATTCGTGGGCGAATTTTGGTTGGCAGAGAAAAAAGACCTATGGTTGATGATCGAGCGTTGGGGAGATCAGTGGGAAGGTGTGGTTCTTAAAGAAAATCATCGATCCTCAATTACTGATCATTGATAGAGAGAATATCTATGGTTCATAATAATTCCGATTTGATATCGACAGTGCATATCACACTTAGGCAAAATTGTTCCACGGTTAAAAAAAAAAATGAAGTCGGGAGCCATTTTCGTATTTTGACCATAATTGGAGAAAATGAAGTTGGATTGAGATGAAAATTATGGTTTTTGTCCATACAGAATATATATACAAAAGTTCTAGAGAGGTCCATTGTCCATTTCTGCTTGGATTTGTCAGAAATTGCAAAATATTGGTTTTTAAAGATCTGGGTCCAAATCATTGGCAGAGGTCTAGATTAAGATGAAATTATCAGAGAGAGTCCAAAAATAAGACACACAAATGACCCACAAACAAACTGAATAAATCCTTAGGGGATTGGAATGGGGATACTGGAATATGCCAAAATCCACTTTTTAGGGCCACTTTTTTTAGATTTTTTGAGATTTTTAGAGGAAAAGTGACCCTAGATCACAAAACTAGAAAATTTTATTTATTCGACATTTTATGTACTAATTAATAAAAGCAAATTTAGTGTAGAGAAAATTTTCCAGAAACAAATAGATCATGAGATAACCAGTTTTGCTAAAAATTCCAAGTTTGGAAAAAGAGGTGAAAAAGGACAAAGTTGTCATTTCCAGATTGTTGTAGTTTTTTACTAGTGCATCAGATTGAAAATATGAGAGTTGTAATGAATTCCATATCATTATTGATACCTATGTCTCATACAATATTTTCTTTATTTCTTGATATATTTTCTTCTGTAGTTGACAGAAGTTGGCATTTCAATAAAATTACACCAATGACAAAAATACACAAAAAGAGTGAAAGTGACTTTTTCATGAAGCCATAATTTTCAGATCACAGAATGGATTGGGACATTAGTATAGTTGTTGGAAATATAATTTAGAGGAGAATAACATATAATTATTATAATTTGTAGAATTGTGATATAAGTCTTCATGAGTTGAGTAGAAAAAGGACGTGTAACATTAATTGCCAAAATTTCTATACTATGCATAATTCTAACGAAAATGTTTTCTTGCACATGGTGTAGAATTAGAGATATAATCAGATAAATAAAAGCCTATGATTGAATGTAATAGTAGTGGAAACATGGAAGAGCTTGTAGAATTTGGTTGAGGAAATAAATAGCTACATGACAAGTAACAGAAAGTGGAATTGGATTCCAAGAACCATGTAATTACTTGATGTGAATATTTTTCCCAATAGTGTCAAAGTTTGGAGAAACCCTCCCAAACGACAGAGGAAAATGCAAAAGGTGATTGTGAAGTAAGGGAAGTGTATATTCTTAGGTTATACCAATGCATAATCCTAGAGGAGCACTTGAAGTGTAATGTTTGACAAATAAAGAGAGGTCAAGGTTACTAACATGTCATTGTTAATAAGTAGATGAACATTCTAGCAGAGAGTGTTGTGTGAAATGATTTCTAGCAAGAGATTAAGATTCCACAATGATTATTGTGTGGGTCTATTCTAGATTAATCCCAGGGTCCATTGGACAGGGAAGGAGTTCAAGCTTGTGCAGTTGGTTGAAGCATCAAAGAACTGCAAATGAAAGTGTAGAGCAGGTGATGCAAGGTTGACTAAGGTCTAAACAAGAGAAGAGGAATATTAGTATTCAGATTCTATAGAGTATGAATGGATTGCAAAGAAAATTCAATAGATATTTTCACATAAAGTACGAGCCCAACAAGGGAGGAATGTCATTGCACACAAAAGGAGTAAAGATGACTCCATAACCTTGAATATAGAAATATAACGAAGACTACAAAGCTTGATGCAAGAGAAGGAAAAATGACATCATGAGAAGAGGTGTGACTCATGGGTGGATGAGTCATCTCCATGTGCAAACATGAGAATGTAGGAAGAAGGAATTGTTAGATATTATCTAACAACCCTTGTCTAAAAGTACCCAAGCAAGAAAGTTGCCTCTATTATCATAGTGCACAACAAAAGCAGGGTATAGGTGAGAATGGGGGAGTGTATCATTCCAATTGGAGATAAGTGGTCTTGATTGGAGAAGAAATGATTCACAGTGAACCACTCAATGAAGTGAAGAGAGATATCTAATATTGAGCAAAGCCATGGGTGGAAAAGAGTATTAGAAAGCAGACTTGAAAGAGGTACTTCAGAATGTTGAAATGCCAATCAATGATAATAGTGTTTTAAGACCGGTTTGGTCAAGGAAATGGGGAGTGGCTAATTTGATTGCAATGTTAATATTTATTTGGAATAGTGCATTTTAAAGCACTATTGATATTGAGAATTATAGCCAAAAGATGATGGGACATGTTTTTCCCTGCATAAAGGAAGAAGTTGTGAGGTGGAAACAATAGTGAATCTAGTGGCTCGAAATGCAAAATGGCCAAGTGGGGATTGGATGGAAGGTTTAGAATAAGGGCCAATGGTGCATAATTGGGCATAATTATAGTGCACAAGACAACAAGGTCTTGCATAAATTCAAGGACAAAAATCTACAACAAAAAAAAAATAATTAATTAAGTTTGAAATAAATATGCATAAGAGTGCCTGATAGAATTGATGAATGATGCATACAATAAATATATAATGCATGTACATGTAATACGCATGAAATATTGAATGTTTAATGTATATGGAACTCCACCAAACCATTGGTGCATGTGGGAATGCTTGAACATGTATATGGCATGTGTATTCACTAAGAGTAGTCCATTGATATATATGAAAGGATGATACTATGATATTGAATAAAACCAATGATGAATTGTGTATCCAAGAAATTAATGTTTATGGCATGATGATATTGTTTCTTGTGGTATCCATCAATATGAAGACAAATGAGGATGGTGGATATGTTGACCAATAAAATTTGTGAAGGGAGCTAATGAGCTTCTGCAAATGTCAAAGGATTAGGTAGCATCAAGTAAATTGATAACAACCATGCATGTATTCATTTGGGATTGTTGTGATGTATAAATGATGAAGGGAATAGAGGTAAGAATCCCCTTAGTCTAATATCAATATTTGAATTGATGTAAAGGAAAGAAGCCTCGAATATGCAAATATTAGTTGTTGCTTGAATGCATTTATGAGAAATTAATTGCATGTTGTGTTATGTTGGTTATGAGATCATAAACAAGAAACGACATGAGACATACTCATGTGGTAGCAATGAATTCCATGGGTATATGGTATTTTAGAGTCAATGCAAGGATGCATTGGGTAAATGTGGCCCTGACATTGGCACATTGATAATATTTGACTACATTATGAAAATTTCTGGTGCTGAAATGCATATGTTGCAATGAATGATGGTTTCATGCTAGATAGTATGATTAGTGGTTGAATTCCATTTTTAATATGAATAATGGTTGGAAATGATTGAATTTATTGTAAATTACAATTCTGAGATAATTTCATGAATTGCTAGAAATATGCCTAAGTGCTAACATTCTTGTTTGGATGCAAGAAAGTTGAAAAATTGCAGGAAGATTGGTCCTGGATATGGAAATGATGTAAGTCTATAAACAAAGCCAATATCTACAACTGCAAGAGTCAAACATAATGAGAAGAAAAATCATACATGAAAACTTTATTTACACATATAGAATAGATTTGAGAAATTAATGCTTGAAAATTGTTATGATATGCTAACAATTTGTTTGGCTGAATTAAATGAGAAAAATTGCAGGAAAAATGGTCTTGCATATGGCAGTGGTGTAAGCCCATAAGGAAGACAGATGCCTACTGTTGCAAAGATCCAAATGTCTTGAAAATAAATCTTTTGTGATTGAGAAACTTAGTTGCCTATATGTAAAGAAGATTTGGAAATTAATATTTTAAATTTTTATGATGATATCTCATGCTGACTGTATGTGTGTGATACATATGAGATGATGGATATTAAAGCTAGAAATATTGGAAAGGAGGCTACTGCTATGACATTGGAACCCTATGATTACCACAAGTTATGATTTCTAGTAAACAATATGGTAATGAGTTGGCACTCCCCTTGCGCAAGAACACCTTGGCAAACAATGGATCACCCGAGGGATTGTATAGCAGTGAAAGGGATGCATGATCCTGGAGGGTGAGAATGGAAAGGGGGAGGGAACTCAATACTGCATATGACATGGTGGTTGGAATCATAATGGCGTGTCAAGAAAAGAATAATGAGCCAATTTTTTTCTAGGGTCGCTCATAAAGTGGAGCAACAACCATATAAATGAGTGATTGTAATCATCGAGTTAATTATATTGAAAGATGGGATGATTGTTGTTCAATGTGTTTTAATTTTTTCCTTGTTCATTTATTTCTTGTTGTGCCTAAATAACATCTTTTCATATGTGTTTTTTTGGACTGATTTCTTTGGTGTGTTTGTTTAGTTGTCACTATGTATGGTTAAGTTTCTTCTGTTATGATTGTTTTTTATGGGTAGTTGCACGAGATTGTATTTCATGATTGTGTATTTTCTTTCCACTAGAGTTGTGTTTAGATGTTGTGCAGGAGGCACACTTGCAACTATTTGAAATTTGGAGATTCCATTATCACAACTGGAGTTCCTGGAGCCACAACTCAGAGACTTCCTACCCGACCTGACACTGGAAGGGAAGTGATATAGCTTGAAGGACTGCAACGAAGAGAAAGGGTACACTTCCTTGGTTTTTGCGGGTTGAGGGGAATGAGAGTTGTTGGTTGGAATTGCTATGGAAATCGAAAAAGTGTGAAGAATAATGTAGCTAGATCTAGAGAAAGGTGGTGTAGGCTACGAAAGATGAAATACTGTTGGTTGGAATTGCTACCAGAATAATGAGTTATGAAATTATATTACGTGAGAATTGGGCCAGGGAGCCTAAGGATCTATGGTTTTTGGGTCGTAATGCCTATATATGTATATTTTTCTTGGGCCAAGGTGCCTATGTATCTATGATTTTGGGCCAAAGATCCTATGGAATTATTTTTTAGGCTAGAAATCTTGTGTGATTTTGGGTCAGGGAGCCTATATGATTGATTAATGGCTCGAAAGCTAGAATTGTAAAGTGAATGAACACATGTAGGGTGTTGTGAACTAGGGATAGTGAAAAAATAAGGAGTAGGGGATGTAAAATCCCCAGTTTTAATCCTCCCAAATCACAATGTAATTGTATAAATGTGAATTAGGATGGTGAGCCAATGTGTTGGGGCGAATATCCCATGTTGATTTTAATATGGCTCGGGGTCGAATGGTATCTTATGTGCACTAAAATAATTAAATGGGTAATAATCATTGGTTGTGTTATGAGAAGGATGAAGAATGATGGGGGGGATATGATTCCACAAGAGAGAGGGGTCCAAGGGGGAATTACTCATGGGTATTAATCCAACCCACATTCTTGAATTATTATTAGTATTGCATACATTTTCTATTTGTTGCTGAGTGTTCCCAAAGCCAATCATTAAAATCATGTAAGAAGGTGTGTTTGAGAAGTCATATCCCATATTTATTGGAGAGAATGGGCATAAGTACAATAAGATTGGAGAATTCAATTCAAACGAGCAAGCAAAGGGAGGAAAAAAATTGTATGGCCAGGAGGGCATTTTTCTGGACAATCACGTTTTTGCACAGACAGGATTTTTTACTTGCATATTTTGGACAACAAGGGAGGAGAAGAGTGTTGGGAAGAGCACCAACCATGTTGGGCTTGAAGGCAACCATTTTTGGGGTGTGTTTTATGTTGAGAAAGAGGCCTGTGTGCATGTAAATTGGGTTCTAAGTGTTGATACTTAGAGGGGAGTGAATCATTATCAAGTACAATTTAAAAACCTTTTTCAAATTATACTTAAACCATTCAATTATATACAATGATAAATGAACAATAGTATAAGAGTTACACCAATACACCACAATACACCATGCACAATATATGAGAAATAATCAATAGTTTTTGTTCAAGGGAAGTAATGACTTCCAAAGGTA
>SNQJ01S0140851.1:46044-61718 GCA_010110895.2 Picea sitchensis
TTTATTTTTATTATTATTATTATTATTATTATTATTATTATTATTATTATTATTATTATTATTATTATTATTATTATTATTATTAAATTGTAAGGTAAGTTGTATATTACATCCATAAATCGATTACATGGCTATTAGAAAAATCAAGGCTACCATAAGAGGAAACCATCATTGTTTCACAAAAAAATTCAAAGTTTGAAATGTCTTCTCCAAAACTAGAATATGTACTATATTGAAAACTATATCATGTACCAAATTGAAAATTGACTTCCCAGAACAAAAACTTATCGTAAATATGAATCAAACGGGACAAAAAAATAATATGAAGGAATTATGCATCATGGGTTGGACCTAGTGCCCCTGAGTCAAATTCGCTTAGAGTTGAGGAAGGAAGGAGAACAGGCATCTGGAGGAATTCTTGTGCTTGCAGGAATTCCTCCACTTGTTCAGGGACCAGACATGCATAGAGGATCATGACCATTGATATTTGTTGATTCATGAGTTCCATGTGAAAGACGAGGTTTTGGAAGCATGCCAAATCAGAAAGAAAGGTTATTTTGGGAAGAAAGGCATGCAAGAGGAAAGCGACAACTCGAAGGAAAAGAAGCACGCGCACATGCATGGAAGACCTAACGACGCTAGGGTTAGGGTTTTTGTAATAAATTGTAATGGTTGGTGAGCTGAAAATATAAATAAGTAGTACTTAGGAGAGACAAGAGGAGGGAGGCGATAGAGAGGAAGAGTACTATAAGAATTGTACAAATCATTAAGATGGTGTGTGAAGGAAGGAAGGAGTGATTCCATCCCAATGGTTAGATCATAGGCTGAGGAGCCTAGTGAAATCTAGTCAGCCTCACAGGGATCGAGGAGACGGTGTGAAAGAGGGAGAACTAAGATTGTAAACATATGCAGCGTGATATCTTTCTAAACCATAATAAAATCCTGAGAACCATATCTTTGTGGACGTAGCCCAAGAGGGGGTGAACCACGGTAACATTGTGTTGTGGAATTGAGTGAATGTGTCTTTGTGTATGATTAGTTGATGAATGTTGAATGAATGAAGTGATTACGTAGATCTGGTATTTTACATGCATACATAGAATAAATGTTATAATAGGATGTTAAAGAGACTAGACAAAGGTTGCGACGTACAAGCACAGATCTCTCTTAGTCTCAAGTTGCAAACACCTGAGTATTGCAGCCACCCATATAATTATCTCAGGTGAGACTGCGCAATGCACTTTGTGTACTACATTTCCTTCTGGGTGACCAGAGGGGTCGATATTCTTTAAGGGATTTTGTTGGGAATCTTCTTGGTTATAAACTGAGGTCAATATGTAATAGTAAATGGATAAAAGGGGATAGAAAAAACAACAAATGGTTATGTTGTTGGTTGATTGGAAGGAAATGGGATTGACCACATGAGATCTGCGAAGATGTGTCACGAGAAGATCAAATCAGACGACAAGAAGGTGAAAGAACGTGAAGCTAAAAGGGGATGTTGAGACTGTGGAATCCAATAAAGGCAGAGATAGAGAGCTAGCTAAAGAAAAAGGAGCTAGATTTTGCGCAGAAAGATAACAGAAACCTAAAGCTAACACTATGCAAGTATCTGTACAAGTATGTATTCATTGACTTGCATAAAGTATTTTTTTGTGATTTCCCACACATATTGTAGGAGTGGATCAAAATATTGAAAGACAACCATCTGAGGAATCGGATCAGACAGCTAGAGTGGAATCCCGAAGAGATTGCGTAGCTACAACACATTGATAATAAATTCATGCGCGCAATAGATTTTTGGTTAGACAACATTATTGTTGGATTTATCACAGAGTTTGCAGTAGATACAAAAAAATCATACAGCACAGCTGAAAAAGACTTCTTGAACAGTCCTCGAGGTACGTATCTTAGATCATTATATACTTCCATTAAGATATTACTGTATAACAAAGGTGTAATGACGATGGAATCAGACAGCTAAACTTCCCTACATGCATGGGGGAATCACTGACAGGAAAAGGAAAAATGGAACGAGAAGGGGATAAAGGAAAGAAGGAGGAGGACTTGGACACAATTATGATGGACGACGAACAGATGAAGAAGTTCATGGTGACAGTTGGAAATATGCACAACGGAGTACCTTGTCAATACAAGGTGAACACCAAGAAGAGAGTCCTAGCCGTGAGGGAAGGCTTGGCAAGTGATGAAGAGGAGGTAGAGGATCTTCGGGTTGTGGAGCATATTGACGAAATCTTACACATGACATATGAGAGGAAGACAAGAGTTCCAAGAGTGGGAATAGAAGGCATAAATCATATCCATATTAATGTCAATGTGGAACCCATAAACCCATGTGAAACTAACACACCAAGAAGAACACCACCATTTTGACAACCAAATTTCGAGAGAAGGAAGATAGCAGGAGGTACATCTACACAAGGAAAAAAAACTGGGGTAGTTAGTTCAGGAAGCATCAGTCAAGTATCTACACCGTGCGGAGGTAGTAGTTCAACATTCAGGATGGCAGGACACAATTCCACCATCAGGTTACCAGAATTTAAAGGAGAAGTGTTGGAAGACTCGAAGAAGAACCTGTTTATCTGTGAAAAGATCTAGGAAGAGAAATAGATCATAGGCTAGGACACTAAACTTGCATAGTTATATATCACACAAATGGATCGCACATTGGATTGGTATATGATTTTATCCACAAACAATCTACGAGGGACAACCAGAATGATTGGAGATATCAAGAAGTTGTTAATAAATAAGTTTTGGAAGCCTAGTTCAAAGGACCAATACATGAATGAGATGATAGAGATTAGAAAAAAACTAGGAGAATATGTATGGGAGATTGACCAGAGATTCAAGCGACTAAAAGGAAAGATGAAATATGTCATGACATATATTCCACATAGGCATATGTTCGTCAACTCACTATTACCACACTTGACATATCCATTGTGACAACAAAGGTTTCAAATGCAGACAGAGGCTTTGCAGGAAACCCTACAGCTGGAAGAAAACCAATATTAGAAGATAGATCCAACCATCAAGAAGTTGAAGGAGGATCTAAAGAACTTAACGTTCCAGTTGAACCAAAACAAAAGTAAGGAAAAAAGAGAATTCATTTGGTGTACCACGTGTAGGTCATAAAGACACCATAAGAGCGAATGTCAAACATTCACGCAGTACATGGCAGCAGGAATGCCAAATTCGTTACCAACAGGAGGACTCTAGTGCGAAATCTGTAAGAAACAAGGTCATGATCCATATCACTGCCCAATGATGCAGAAGTACCAGACAGTCCCAAAGATCTCGTATTGCAACGTTTGCAAGTCAGTAGGCCATGATGACAAAGACTGTTTAACCATGGATTTGATGAGAGAGAGGACCTTAGATTCATATAGGGTGCAGGCAGAAATGATGATCGGGAAAGTTGCACCTCAATTTAGCAAAGTACCAGCCCCATATAACACTGCACAGTAGCATTATAATACTACACAACAACCATATAACACAGTGCAACCACAATACAATACTGCGTAGCCACACTACAATACCACGTAATATAACCAGGCGCCTTAGTATAACGTGTCTTGAGGGGATTGAGCTGGATACAGAGGCGGAGGAAGAGAAAGAGGAGGACTTGGAAGAGGTAGAGTACCAGTGGTATGTCACAATTTTCAAAAACTAGGACACTATGCAAGAGAATGTCCATTTCCACCAACGACCTGTATGTATTGTCAAGCATCGGATCATGACATGGAAGAGTGTCATGTGCTACTAGGAAAGATCCAGGAAAAGAGGAATCAAAACAATCAAAATTTTCATTAGATTTCAGCAAAAGCGAGGGCTAAAGGAAGAAACATCAACATAGTTACACATGGAGGAGCTAAAACAGGAAACAAGGCAGAGAAACAAGAGTCAGTACAACACCAATGGGTAAAAAATAATGTCGAACCAAGGAAATAGTTTGACGTGTGGAATGAAAAGGAGATATTCAAGCAGACCAGAAAAGAATTTATGAAGCCATACATTGCGTCGATATCAACCGCATAGCATAGAAAGGAAGCACCTGAGTATGAGATGCCTCCATCGTTGGATCACACCAAATAAATGCAACCCCTGGGACAAGTAAGTATGATCAAAGGATTTTTGCAATCATCTGTAAAACTACTAAATGATCCATCCTCTGTCAAAATATTACAAAATATGCTATAAAAATGTAGCGTAGAAACAAAGGAAAACTAGAATAGAAAACAGTCAACCACCTACAGACAAGGAGGAGAACAAGTAGGGAGTTCAGGATGAATGCCAACATTGGAGATTTCAACATGGGAAATATCATACTGGACTTAGGATCCAAAGTCAATGTATTGCCAAAGAAGACATGGAAATGTGTGGGATATCCCACATTAGGATATTCACCCGTTCAGCTAAAACTAGCAAATCAGCACATAGTTCTACCAATTGGGAGACTAAAAGGTGTGACAGTAGACCTGGATGGAGTGTGCACTAAAGTTGAATTCGAGGTAATAGAGATATTGGATGGCACAACAACTTATCCAGCATTTCTCAACTTGGATTAGGGGTTTGATAAACAAGCCATAATCAACTTAAAGACGCGGAAAATGACCTTCGATTCAGGAGAATATAGGGTCATTGCACCATTAGACCCATCGAAACAGGAAAGGTTCATAGAGCCTACTTACTTGGAAGTGGAGGAAATTATCCAGTTGTACAGAACAACTGCGTGAGATGAGGATTATGTAAACCCAACTGAATATGGGATACTCAGTTGGTAGAGCATCACCTCATGTGTGTCAGACTCAAATACGGTTTTAGATAATTGGCAACATAGGCTACACGAAGTTTCCACAAGAAGATGCACAATAATAGACCACACAGTAAGATGGTTTAGGTACGGAGATAAGGGAACCACCCAGTTTCCATGGGGTGAACAATATAGAAGCATTATTGACATGATATGAAGATGAAGTGTTAGAAAATTAGAGACTCTTAGCACTAGATATAGCACTCAAGGCCACACCTGCAATATGGTGGGGCGCACACAAAGAAACAATCAAGGATTGGTACCAATGTAAGCGATTACTGTGCATTAGGTTTGGCACACAAGAAAGAAGCAACCAATGGCAAAATAGGATAGACAGGGGGCACTAGTAGGACACTTGGAGAAGTGTAGATCATTGTGGAAAATGACACCACCATAGGAATTGCCTCATCATTTTATCCACACATTAGAGGGCATCCCAGCAAACTGGTACGCAGACCAAGAACTGTGCAGAGGAAATATGAGTTGGACAGTACTACAACAGAACTTTACAGTCACTTTCTCATTTGAGCATGAGAACCCCAACATAGATGAATCACTTAAACAAATAAGAGGGGTGATATTCATTAAGGAACCAGAAGTTGAACTCATAAAAGGAGAACAACAGTGGAATAGACCGATAGTGAAAGAACTATTTTCATGCTACCATGTGCAGGAAGAAGTACCAGATGAAGATGACCTACGCAATATTCAGATTGAGGAATTTGAAGGCAAAAGAGAATTGGAAGGTCCACCTCTAGAATTAGAAGTAATTGTTGCACTGATCAAGATGAAGAAATTCAACATTGGGATAGTTGAGAATCCCAAAATGGATAGCATTGGAGACTACTGGAATGAGAAAACAATGGAAATCATAACAGATTTATTGTGCGAGTACAACGACCTGTTCCCAACAACGTTCATAGAAATGAAAGGCGTAGCGGGAGAGCTAGGTGAAATGAAGATACCACTCAGATGTGAGGCAAGACCGATAAGACAGCGACCATATTAACTAAATCCAATATATAAGAAAAAATTCAAAGCTGATATCGATAGGATGTTGGAGGATGGAATCATAGAACCTACAGAAGAATCAGAATGGATAAGCCCGATGGTAGTTTAGGAGAAAAAACAAGGGGGGATAAGAATATGCGTCGACTTGAGGAAGTTGAATGGTGTGTGCCTACATGACCCATTCCCTACACCTTTCAAAGATGAGGTGTTACAGAATGTAGGAGGACATGAAGGTTATTCATTCACCGATGGATTCTCAAGATACCATCAGATCAAGATAGCACCATAAGACAGATACAAGACCACTTTTGGTACAGAATGGGGATCCTACCAGTACACAGTCATGTCGTTTGGACTGAAGAATGCACCAGCAATATTTTCCAAATTCATCATAGTTGCATTTAAAGAATTTATCCACCAGCTTCTAGAGGTATACCTGGATGATTGGATAGTCTATAGTCTGTTGAAAGACCATGTAGAGGTCTTGTGGATGATGTTAGGAAGATGAAGGCAGTGCCAGATATTGTTAAACATCAAGAAGTGCATCTTCAGAACACCTTTTGGGATACTATTGGGCCATATAGTATGCAAGAAAGGTTTGCTAGTAGATCCTGCCAAGATTGCAGTAATTGCTAACCTGCCACCACCCAGGATAGTCTATCAAGTGAGAGCAACATTGAGACACATAGCATACTACAGAAAATTTATAAAAGGGTACGTGAAGATCAGTGTGCCAATGGAGAAATTGTTAAGGAAAGACACAAAGTTCTAGTGGAATGAGGATTGTCAACACGGTCTAGATACGCTGAAAGAAAAGATGGTAACCGCACCAATACTAGTATTCCCAGACTGGGAGAAGACATTCCATGTGCATGTAGATGCATCAGCCATAGCACTTGGAACTATTATGGCGCATCTAGGAGAAAGAGAATTAGATCATCCTATAGCATTTCCTAGCAGAAAACTGTGAGAATCGGAGCAACACTACAACATTACATAGAGGGAAGGCCTAGCTATGGTCTACGTGCTTCAAAAGTTCAGACATTACTTACTGGGAAAACATTTCAAGATTCTCTCTGACCATTCAATGCTCAAATACCTAGTCAACAAGCTAGTGTTGGGGGGGAGAATTTGCAAATGGCTATTGTTGTTTCAAGAATTTGATTTTGAAGTAATATTCAAGCCATGAAAGTTGAATGCAAGACCTGATCATCTGTCAAGTATCATGAATGGGGAGGAATCTACAAATATAAAGGATAACTTTCCGAACGCACAGTTATTTTTAGTCTAGATCGTTGACGAACACTTCGCAGACATTATCCAGTAATTGAGTACAGGGACTGCGCCACATGAATATAACACCATGCAAAAGAAAAACATGGTAGTTTGGGCTACAGACTATCAGCTAATTGCAGGACACTTATACAAAATGGGCGCAAATAGCATCTTGAGAAGATGTGTTCTAGAACATGAAAGACCTAGAATTTTAGCAGAAGCCCATGAGGGAATAGTAGGAGGACATTATGCAGGAAAAGCTACCATGCAGAAGGTATTGCGTGTAGGAATATGGTGGCTGAATGTTCACAGAGACTCAAATGATTACTGCCAGAAATCTGACGTATGTCAGAGGGTTGGTAAACTGAATAGAAGGGACGAGATGCACTCGCGACCATAGGTAACTTTGCAGGTATTTGACAAATGGGAAATAGATTTTGTGGGACCAGTTAACCCACTAGAAAATAGGATAGGAGCGAGGTACATTATCACCACGATGGAATACCCGACAAGATGGGTGGAAGAAGCACCAGTCAAAGATTGTAACGCCGATACAACAACACACTTCATGTTCGAGCAAGTGATCACTAGATTTGGTTGCCCCTAGATTTTGATGAGTGACCAAGGAACTCACTTCATTAACAGTACTATTAATTCTATGACTGGGGAATTTGAAGTTCATCATCAAAAGAATACACCATATCATCCTCAAGCAAATGGATCAGTGGAATCCTTTAACAAGATCCTTGAAAATGCACTGACAAAGATATGTAATGTTAATAGGCATTATTGGGACCTAAAGATACCAGCAATATTGTGGGCATATAGGACCACATGCAAGAAATTGACATGACAAATGCCATTCAAATTGGTATATGGACAAGAAGCAATGGTGTCACTGGAATGTTTGGTACCTAGTCTGCGCATAGCAACGATTACGAACATAACAGAACAAGGCGCAGTACAAGATATGATAAATCAACTAATGATCATGGAGGAAGATAGGATTCTAGCAGGGTTTCACCAAGAATTCAAGAAATCAAGGGACAAATATTGGCATGACAGACATATCAAGAGGAAAAATTTCAAGGAAGGAGACTTAGTTTTGATGTATGACAGTAAATCCCTTCAGCATCCAGGAAAACTCAGAATGCATTGGTTAGGACCATACGAAGTAAAAACTATTATAGATGGAGGATTTTTCTATTTGAAGGATTTAGGAGGCACGGAACTTAGAGGGATTATCAATGGGAGCTGACTGAGGTTGTATAGGGACAATCAACCCCTTAGCACATAAAAAAAAACTTGTGTCGAACATCATAGTGCATTGAATAGAGAATGAACGCACACACTCGGCAATGCTAGCCCAACGAAGACAAGGCCAATGGTCACTACAAAGAGGAAACAACGAGAAAGACACATACAGTAAGAATCTCCAAATGAAGAATACTATCATAATTGAATGCCAGAAATGATTCATGGGACACCGCATTAATCTCTCCAACTAGTGACGGCAAGGGAAATCAATGGCAAGTACGCGAGAAGCAATGGTTCAATTAAAACGCAATCACGGTAACATCTCTAATAAGCTTCACATGACTCTAATACAAAGAAAACACCCTGGAGTGGAAATTTTATTGTGAAATCAGGAAAGGCATGGAGCGATAGAGCATACAAAGCAGATATTTAAGGTTGCATAGGTTGCAGAGACCACTAAGCTCGGTGAAAAAAATACTTACCACCATGGCACCACCCAAATAGGGAGAATCGATACAGATTGCCAGATGACCTCCAAGCAGTGCCAGAGCACCACCGTAACCATAGGGAATAGAACAGAAACCACCTCAGCCTCCGGAAGTCAACAATGTGGATGAAATCCCATCACCTGATATGACACCAGGAAGCCCCACACCCATTATGGAGGAAACCCAGTAGACAACACCAGTGGAAATGGACATGGATGTACCATAAGGAGGACAGGGCCAGCAGGCTGAGGACGCAGGAAACCAAGTGCACCCAGAAAACCCTCAAGAAGACCCAAGAGGCAATGGGATGGCCCCAAACTAGGAAAAAACAACCATACTAGAAAGGTCATAGAAAACCATGCCAGAAAAGCCACAGAAGGTAACAGTGGAATATGTCATCAGCCGACTAGATGAGTATGCAGAAGAGAAAACAATGGAGGCTGGAACCTCAAGTCATCCACCACATTGAAAGGGAAAGTAGGCAGTACAAGGGTCACCGCGCAGAAAACCCACCACAGCCATTGTCTTGCTGCACATCCTGAAAGGTGTACATATAACAACAAATATGTTAGGCCAGGTGGATAAATTGAGTTACTCATACCATGACGTGATGGACACGGACAAGTTCCCAAATTTCACCAAGTAATTATACCTACAAACTGTGGGTATAGGACCCTTTGGTGAACCAATTAATTAATGAGTCCAGTGGGAAATCGGACTAGCCAAAAATTGTATTCTAGGCATGTTGGACATCCCGCACTTTGGGAGGGGCCAGTATGCAAAAAAATGTGTCAAGCAACTGATGGTAGTTGCCCATGGTGGATACCTATGTCTAGAACAACTCGTCTCAATAGACGTAGATCTTATCGCATACATCACAGGGCTGCCATCACAGTTTGAGGATCTTACGCAGTTCCTTGAGGACAAAACGAAGGAGAAATCATTGGTCGAGAAAAGGAAGAAGAAATGTGGTACTGAAAGGGGGTCACGCGGAATCATCATCAAGTGTATTAGTGACGCCGCGACAAGAATGGCCACAAAAATTATGGCATGCAAATTACTCAGGAAATGTCACAAGGAGGAAGTCACGGTCGGGGTTGTTGCAGCTGCAGCACAGAGTGTAGAGGGCACCAAACTCAACTAGGCCCCTTATTTGTTGAATATGTTCCTAGGCGACTACAAGGAAACACAGGATCTGGGGACAGAATTTCATTATTCATGGCTACTCATCCCGATAGCCTTGATCAGATGGAATGAGCTGAAGTATTCATTATTTTCCACTAGACCCAATCCCTTCCACGAAGCGTGATACTTATCGTTGGGGTCCGCTTCATACCCTAAGAATAGAAAGGTGAATGTAGCCATATTTGAAGGCTATCTCAGCGACCTACTAGACAACATCGCCAACACTTGGAGGGTGACACCGAAATAAATCACACATTATCAGGGCATATCCAACTTCAAATCCACTATACATTCGATGTGGATCCAGGTGCAGAAACATCTCGACAATCAATGGCTACAACTGCACTACTACATCAATCAGACAGACATAGAGATGGCCATGAAGGATTGGGATGATGACTGGAGGATTCCATTCCTCAATCAAGAAATGCCTACAGAAATAGAGGAGGAGGAGGTAAGACAAGAACAGACACATGTTGAATAAATAAAAGTGCCAAAGAAACCAAGGACATGTCAAAACAAGTCACAATAGAAAAAAGGTGGGGCATCCAAGACAAGCACCCAGGCAAGGAAGAAGAACAACACACAGACACCATAGGTATAGAGGAAATAGACTGAGACAACACAGGGAACCACATTAAGTGCTACTCCATGGGAGTAAGGCCAGACTAAGAGGTCAGTCATCCAGATGGGGGTGCGCACAAGAAGGCGAAGGCACACAAAACTCCCCCAAAATACACGATCATCGAGGATGATGTGGATATGGTAGCCCAAATGATCCAGGATCACACAGTCGAGGATTTTGATAATGCTGCATGCTAAAGGAATAGAATTGAGGAAGAGATGGCATAGATGCAACATCTCCTCAAGAAGCTCGGAGAAGTGCAGGCGGCCGACATCAACGTAGGAATGGTCCCATCAGCATCACAGATAGGAGGCAAAGTTGGATCAAGCAAGCAGGACAGGATCCAAATGAAAACACAACCAAGTTTGACATTTCACATCACACCCATCATGTTGTGCATGGAAGAAATCACAGGGCTGAGACCCCTAAAGGACTTGGCTCAAATACAATTTGTATTGATGTGGATACCAACCAAGGCCTTGTATAAACTGCAAGTCAGTGTCACACAGAAGGTACAATCTCGTGCAAGCACAGACACAATGGAATTGCAGTAGGAAAAGGACAATCAGAACAATATGGAATTGGTACTCGAGTAGGCTAAGTTCGAGTCCAAATATGAGAAAGACCGCGCGAATAGGATGGAGCTGAAATTGGTCGTAGCCTATGAGAAAATCCCAAAGAGCGTGTAGACGAACGAACTCACGGTGACATAGAAAATTGATCAGATTGTGCAGACAATCGATCAATACAAATAGGATATCAAGCACCTCTGGGAGAAGCTCGTATCTACCACTCCACCAGAGGTGAAGGAGAAGAAGAAGAAAGAGGAAACAACCCAGATAAAGGAGATAGAGTGACAAGTCCATGCGGCGGTCGACTTGTTCAAGAAAACAGCACAGCTCTGGATGAAACTCGAAGAGGACCAATAGGTCTAGCAGTGGGACCAAGAAGAAGAAAGGATAAGAACAACTATCCAGGACCTCAAGCAGAGGAAGAAGACAATGTCGATCATGGAGCGCGTCAAAGGAGCGCAGGATATGAAGAAACTGCAGGCGGAACTCATAAATGCACAGACACAGAAAAATGAGTGCCAGGCGCAAATGGAACCGCTCCGAGAGCGGGAAGTAGAGGTCATTGCACAGGTGGAGGAAGAAAAAATGAATATGGCACAAACCCAGGCAGAGTGCGCAAGGATGGTCAGTGACGATATTGCAGTGCAGGTATTGGACGCACTCAAGGAGAAGACCGTGCAGGCCCAAATGCAAGCAATGCAGCTCATGGAGAAGTTCCAAGCGATCACAAGAGAGATTGACAAAGCACACCAGGGTTAAGTTGATCGGGATGAGACATATGTCAGTGTTGGGGGCCTGTTGGAAGCAGGCTGAATCAGAAAGAAAGGCTATTTTGGGAATAAAGGCATGCAAGAGGAAAGCGACAGCTGGAAGGAAAAGCAGCATGCGTGCATGCATGGAAGACCTAATGACTCTAGGGTTAGGGTTTTTGTAATACATTGTAATGGATGGTGAGCCAAAAATATAAATAAGTAGTACTTAGGAGAGACAAGAGGAGGGAAGAGACAGAGAGGAAGAGTATTGTAAGAACTATACGAATCATTAAGCTAGTGAGCGAAGGAAGGAGGTAGCAACTCGATCCCAAGGGTTAGATCGCAGGATGAGGAGCCCGGTGTGATCTAATCAGCCTCACGGGGATCAAGGAGCCAATGTGAAAGAGGGAGAAATAAGATTATAAACACGCGACGTGATATATTTCTAAACCATAATAAAATCATGAGAGCCAGATCTTTGTGGACGTAGCCCAGGAGGGGGTGAACCACAGTAACATTGTGTTGTGGAATTGGATGAATGTGTCTTTGTGTCTGATTAGTTGATGAATGTTGAATGAATGAAGTGACTAATTAGATATGGTATTTTACATGCATACGTAGAATAAATGTTATAACATGATGTTAAATAGACTAGATAGAGGTTGCAACGTACAAGCACATATCTCGCTTAGTCTCAAGTTTCAAACACTTGAGTATTACAGCCACCCATAGAGCTATCTCAGGTGAGACTATGCAGTGCACTCGGTGTACTACGTTTCCTTCCGGGTGACCGGAGGGGTCGATAGTCTTTAATGGATTTTGTTGGGAAGCTTCCTTGTTATGAACTGGGGTCAATCTATAATGGTAAATGGATAAAAGGGGATAGGAAAACCAACATGAGGTATGCAATTTCTCTTTAAATTTCAAACAACAACTGGTGCATCACCTCTATTTGCTATGCATTACGAGATGAACTTGAGTTTTGGCTTCTTTCAGAACCCTTTGTGACTGCATGTAGGGAATAATTTTCTATGTTTCTCTCGTCCTGACTCGTGGAATTTTCACTAGGTGGAAATTCTGTTGGAGGACTTCCTATTGGTGGGATTCCAAATGGCATTCGAGGTGGTGAGATTGGAATTGGGCCAAAACCCAGGAAGCGACCTTTTGCATCAAACCACTCAACATGGCAAACCCAATCCTCATACGATGTAGGTGACTGGTGTAAATTTCTAGGGATTGGATTCTCTGTTAGTGGGGGTCTATCCATTTGCACTCAACTGGTGTTTCTTCCTCGACTGTAATGAGCTCATTGTCGCACCATGAGTGTGACTTTGAAAAAATATCATTGTTTCATTGATCGGTCTCCATTACAAGAAGAATGAACATCTTTGTAATGCACCCCATAATTGGATTTGTCTACCAATCGGCGCCACCGAAAAGAGCCTTGAATGTTGGTGATGAGAGCTATGATTTTCTTATATTTTGTCACAGGATTTGAAGTGATATCCATGATACGGAGTTACCTTTTCCTTCATCACCTACCTCATCTTAACTATGAGTGGATACCCTGCAATAACATGTCGTTAATGCATTGTCTTGATCTGTTGCAGATCGTATTGATTAAAAGGGAGGGTGACATAGGTTTTGAGGCAATGGAGAACTCTCACTGCCAAGTGTGAGATCATCCCAATCGCACATTAAATTCCCTCACATCAAAAATGTCACCCCATCTGCAGAATTATTATTATTATTATTATATTTTATAATATATATATTTATAAACTCAATTGTTTGTTTAGTTTTTCTTCTTTTTTATTTGTTTTTGTGTGTTTTTAATTTTATTTTTACAATTTATTTATATTATGTATATATAATATGTTTTTCCTTTTTTCTATATATTTGTATTTAATTCATTCATTTTATGATTTTATTTGTATTGGTGTTGGGTTTTTAAATTATGGTTTTAGCAACATCGTAATTTTAAGCTCGAAAAAAAAAAGGAATGTGTTCTTTATGACACTACATTTTGATTTAGAAGATTATTTTGAAGTTTCGATCTACAACATTAGCAGTTGGCAAGGCCATGGTTTCAAACAAGCTGTAATATTAACCTTGAAAAAAAAGAGGGTGTTATCTCTAGAACTAATGTTCATTTCGAAGGTCAATTTTAAGGTTTTTGTTCAGAACAATACTAGTTGTCAAGACCGTGATTTAAAACAAGATGTAATTTTAATCTCAAAAAAAAGAGGCGATGTTGTGAACACCACTTTTTGATTTGAGGGAAGATTTTAAGATTTTTTTTACAATTTTACAAGAATTTAAATCCATGGTGGAAATTTGTAGTAATTCTAACCTTATAAAAAAAATGTGCTACCAGTAGCACCACTTCTTGATTCAAAGTTTGATTTTGGTGTTTTTTATGCAAAAATATGAGTTTTAAGAACTAGAATTCTTGTTTTGGGATCACAATTCTCATGATGTCGGTAACTTTGTTTGTTATCTTTTTTCCCAATATGAAATATTTTTATGTCGGATGTAGTCTATGTAATACTTAATCGTATCGCAACAATGTTGATGTCTAACACTAATTCTTTCATTGCAACATGTGTTTTGTCTTTGGTATTATATTTATCAAAACAAATTTAGTAAATTTTTCATCATAATGGATTATATGTCCATATATGGATGTGATTGCATGTAAAAGGTATTTGTGTTTCTCTTTCCTAAAATCTTGAACAACCATATCTTGTAACATATCAATCCACCAATTGAGCATCATTACACGCGGAATACACATTTAAATTAAGTGCTTATCCATTTTCTATAGCTTATCAGCTACAGATCATGCACAATTTAACCATTTGATTGATATCACATTATTATATGCATCCAACAACATATTTTTAAACATGAATACAACTATTCAAGCAAACAACAAACACACAACATTCATGTAACCATTTACACAATGCAATTAACATAAGAACATAACATAAACACTTATTTGTAAATGATTAACCAATTGGATGCAAATGAAGGATGAACCTCCCATCCATAGGCATTGTTGTTCATTTTCTTGTTTTATTTCAATAGCAATCCACCCTCGAGTTGAGTCTATGATTCCACAAGGAGAATTGTCCCTTTGGATATCCACCCTCCACACACAATAGCCCCAAAACCTAGGTTCCAATCTATTTCCTACAACCTACACAACCCAAGGAATGGGATCCCCATTCATTGCACACAGTCCCTCAGGAATTACCACTTCCCTCTAGGTCTCCAATGCATCTAGTTGACTATAAAACCTCCCTGCTATTTCAGAAATGTTCACAACATCCCTAACAAGGCTCTTGAGTCTATTTCTTGACATTTTAAATGCTTCACAAGCTTATTGTTGGAAGATTGGTTGTTGTCATTGATGTACCCTAGTCATGGGTTTTGGACCGCAAGATTGATAAAGGTATTTGAACATGAAGGAAAATGCACATGCAGATACAAAACTCATGGATGGATAGTATACATCATGTTGCTTCCGGTGGTATGTGGCATGTCATGTGGATCCTCCTGGTTGAGGATAAATGAATTTTTGAAGATGACAAAGTGAATTGAAGAAGGAAGTACATGTAGGCCCTAAAGATAATTAAAGAAAAGAATTACAAAATAAGAAAG
>SNQJ01S0140852.1:10004-23696 GCA_010110895.2 Picea sitchensis
GGAGCTCAATAATCCTTAACTCCGCCATTTACAATAAAGAGTACAATTTAAACACCAAATCTCGGTGTGGTATCTCAAAAAAGAATGGAAACCTAGGCTCTAAACAAGGAGATCTAAAAATAGTAATCAGTATTACTATTTTCACCTCACGCTCACCGCACCATAATAGTAATCAGTATTCAACGCTGAATGATCAGCAACTTACAAAATAATTAATTGAAAGGCTTAGTCAGCCATTCATTCTTCATAGCCCCTTCCCCGCTACAATCTCTGAATCGTCCGCTCTTCCCAAGTCCTTCTCTAGCGGAATCGAATATGAATCCTATTGATCCACGCAAACCCCCGAAAGTGACTCCCAGATATCTGCCGAGTACGGCAGAGAATACGAGGCAAGCAGGCAGGCAGGCAGGCAGTCTCACTCCCGGTCCGTTTTGTCTCAACTACCAGGTAAACAACTGCTACTGCATGGGATTCGAACACCAGGTGGCCTGTGTGTCAGCGAAGCAATTACTCAAAGACAATAATGGCTAAGAGCGCATTGTTAGGAGGAGAATCGAACCTCGAACCTCGGTGGTCTGCTCTCCTGAGAAAAATAAGGGAAGGCCTCAGCTCTGCCTCCAAAATCGCAGTTCTCGTCTTCGCCCTTGGCCTTTGCCTGCTTCGATTTATCGTTCAAAGTCGAACAGGATTCGAATCTCCACGCGGCCCGAATCCGAACAGAACTGAAAGAGCGTCCTCACGATGCGCAGCTTCCGCGCAGGTTTCGAATCTCTACGCCTTTCTCTGTCCAGCAGCACGGTGGAGTCCTGGCCCTCTGCGACCCCCGTGACTCGATCGGGAGACCTCGAGCTCCACCCTTGAAACCCCGTCGTCCGGTGGAAACTCCGATGCGCAGGAGAAAAGAAGCGTGACCCCCCTGGTCTGAGCGGCAGCGGAGTCTTTCCGAGAAAAACGACGGCTGAAAAAACTGAGGGCGTTTTCAAGCATGCAAAGTTCGGGCTAAACCGAACGATTTGAGGCCGGACGAGCACCCAGAATAAAGAATTCGGGCTAAGCGTTAGCGGCAGATCTCATAAGATTATTAACACATAATCCTCCTTCAATACAGTGATCATCAAGCGCAGGAACAATGGCGCCTCCCTCGGATCTCAAACCGGATCTCTAAAATCTCAGAACGGAGCAAATCTCTTACAAGAAAGGAGAAGGGGTTTGCAGAGCAGCTCTGATACCATGTAGATATTGAGAAAAACACAATATCACAGGCACAAGGAAATAACTGCAAAACCAACAACCTTCTACACAAGAGAATGATCTATTAGATCTGCTTGCTGATTACATTGAAGAGCTCCTCTATTTATAATAGGCTGAGAGGAGACAACATTGAAGGAAGTAGATGAAGGTAGATGGAAGGTAGATGGATAACTCTCTCATGAAGTAATGAGACAAGTAGGTGGTTGGGATAAGTCAAAGAAGCACATGGTGATTATCCAGAAACAGCCAAAGAAAGAATGACATGGCCTACCTATCCTAAGTAAACTTATACATCAACATTAATCAAATTACCATGAGTTTGACACGCAAAGTACGAGGAAGGTAAACACCGACCTCATCTCTCTGGCCCTTTTACAGGATTCAAAGGAATAAGAAGATCCTTGAGTCCGTAATGCGTTGGGCAAGAAAATTGAAGGTGCCAAAGGGGTTTCCTCAGGACTAGCGTCATTTGAGAGGAAAAAGGAATGGTCCCAACCCTCCACACCAAGCAGAGATCCGAGATAAGGAGGCGACGCAAACACACAGGATGAACTAGTGTACAGTTCCAACAAACTTGCAATGACATTGATCACAACGATGAAATGCAAAGTCCATCAATTGACCTTCTTATGGAATACGAATCAGTCCAGAAAGACTTGTTCAGTCGATACACTCTACTGACAAGTGTAGTAACTATTTCCTTGGGATTGGTATTCCGACTTTATCTGAAAGCGCCAACCAGTGGAATGCTCGTTAAGGCTAAGTTTGGGGAGGAACAGGGGATGGCTCCGATCAAGGCTGAAGCCATAATTATGGGATTGAACCTGTAACTTGACCGGTAATGACCAGGCGGTCTCTACCATTACTCTATGGGTTGTGTGAATGAAAGTGTTGTATATATAATTTTATTCATAAAAATGAAAAACCAACCAATGTTCCTAGGACTCGGGAGTAAATGGGAAGGGCTCAAATCAAGGGTGACCAATCATTCCAGGGTTTTCATAGGAAGGAACTCTTGGATAGGAAGGACCGCCCCTTTAACTGCAAACTAAAGCTAGTAGAGAAACTGCAGGAATTTAAACTGGCAAGGAAGCAAGGGTAGGAGTGTAACATTTTAAGGTTTTTAACACAGATCCACTCCCTAACTGCCATAGGATTTCCTTCAAATAGAATCTTAACAAGCATTTCAACCAATTTTTACTTCTAAGCGGGAATAAATTTAACAGAGATATTCAAATACAGAAATTTAACTACCTTTTTACTACAAATTTAACCTGTGTACATTCGCCATTATAGATTTTCATATGCAGAAAACTTAACTATTTTTCCATACAAAATTTACACATGCATACTGTAACCAATGCGAATTCTCCGTAGTCGTTGTTCTGCGCGCGCTTTGTCTAGCTCCCGCTTGCCAACTGATAAGACCTCATCAGTGCCTCCCAGCCAACGCTAGGGATACTCTTCTCCCTCCTGAGCCCCCCAAGTCGTAAAGGGGCCACTCACACAATACCAGAGAATGCTAGCTCCCAGATCGCCTCGCAAGGTTGAGCTACCACTCGTTATCTGAGCTGGGTATCCCAACTCCCACAAGAGAAATTCGGTCAAGATAAATTCCGACAGTGTAACCTTACACAAACCAGATGTGATCCATACTCCTTCCCGCCATCCTTTTTATAGATTTTTCTTATTGATTAGTTTCCAAAACCCTCATTAGATTCTTTTTATTACATTTAATTAGGATAAACCTCCCCCATACACATGTCACCCGATCCTTTCATTGCACCAGAAAATCAATTTATTAATTAATTAAATTTGCTTATTTCCCTCACCCACCTAAAAACATTCCTAAAAACACTCCTTGGTGTCCCTTTATTCCCTTACAATTCTTAAATGACTTATGCCTTACTTAAAGCCTAGTTGAGTTCATAAATAGAAAGTTCCAAAGGCTAGATTCCTCACTAAGTTAGACATTCTCATTTTTCTTTAAGTTTCCCCTTTTCTTTAAGTTTCATTTTTTCTTTAAGTTTCCCCCTTTTTAACTAAGTTCAGAATTAGCAAGTTTAGACAAAAACAACCATTTACCCCTTTTAATAATTAAACCTTCATTAAAAAATTTACTTTAATTATTAATGCTTGAATTTTCTTTACCCCCTTCTTTTTACATGTCCATTTAGATTTTTTTTTGTTCACATAATCTACTTAGACCTAGGTTTTAAATTCACTAAGCTTGGTGACAGTTCTTAAGGGAAAAAAAATTTGTTATTAACTTCACTCATACCATCATTCATTTTAAGGCCAAACATGTCCTAAGGAAGCATAGTTTTCTATGTACTAGGTTTATTAACTTACCATAGTTAAAATCGTGATGTCCCCTTTAGGACGCACTATGTTCTCCAAGGGTGCCACTCGCTTGCATTCTGGTTTTATTTGCGCAACGTGCTCTTCAAGATGCACTACATGCTCCAAGTGTCCCACTCGCCTCTTGAATGATTTTGGGAATACTCCATCAGGAGATCTTGTGGGAGACTAAGGGCCTCTAAGTAATAAGGACCCTGCCTTATTGCACACCCCTTAAAATCATCGTGAGCAACTGTCACAGTCTACCCTCACAGCATCGTGGATCTATCGAACTAGGTAATCGTTAACCTATAGTTCGAGCCATGGCAAGAGTGCTAGTAGGTTGTGGCAAGGCTACTTCCACACCTCTCCCTCAATGTCATTGGTTGTCGTGCATGACCCCTTTACTCCAAATGTGATTTTGGTTGGCAAGTTATCATCAGCCTGCAACCATCAACGAAACATGTTCTCTATAACAATCAACATCATAATATCTAGTCATACGTCACATCCGTAATATCAAAAACATTCAAACCATAACAGTCCACTCCCTGACTCGATCTGGAGTCCAAGGAGATCCATTGATGCCATCAGCATCCTCTAACGTCCAGAGTCCTGCACACTCGGGAGAACCAGTCAATAGCACATGTCGATATAAATATAACAAGACAACACATCATCATATCCTCAACATCTCATAATTATAATCAAAATAGTCAATCTATAATGAACTAGATCACTTGCACGCAAGTGTCCTCAAATAATAAGTCCAATTAGGTGGGCGCAAGAGCTGGATGTTACAAATTGTCCTATCTCACTCCTCCAATTATTACCCTTAAGGTAATGATATTCTGGAATCAAGTAACAAGAACTTAATGACCATCATAAAAAATACTATGGGGGATAACAAGAAAAGTTGGGATTGTAAAATTAAGTATGCTCTATGGGCCAATAGGATAATCGGGAAATATTATACTAGAAAGAGTCAATTTGAGTTAGTCTATGGGATGGAAGAAAATTGTGATTCCAACTAAAGATCCCAGTCTACAAGATAATGTAGTAGTTCTCATCAAATCAAGATGAAATGCAAAATAGAATCAACTAATTGATCGAGTTTGACAATAATCAAAGAGGCACCTTTTATAATCTAGTAAAGAGTGAATAAAAGATGAAGATAATGTTCAACAAGAAAGCTCGCTCAGAAAGTTTCTAGAAAGGTTATCTTGTTCTCATATGGAATAAAAGAAATGAAAAGGAAGATAAACATGTTAAGTTTGAAATCCTTTGGTTGGATCCTTATAAAACTAATGATGTTTTAGGTTACAATTCTTTCTATCTTACTTCACTAGATGGTGAGTGATTTCCTTTTCATGTGAATGGGAAACTTTTGAAGATGTTCTATCAAGGTAATATTTGATTCCATGGGGAATCCTTGTACAACAATAAGTTTATTAAACTTTCTTACTTGTGTGTTTCATTTTATTGATTTTTTTCATTTTTTACTTTCTTTTAAAATAATATGTGTTCACATGTACATATTTCCTTTGAGATTTGGTGCTACTAACATGCAATTGGTTACAATTCCATTCATAAATTGATTTATTTCTATCTTAGGGAAGGGGAAAGACATTGGTTTCTTCAACCCTCCCCTGCATTTTATATCCATCTAGTGAGAATTTTTCAAGTTTATAGGTTTTTGGAGATTCTGAAGTTCTCATGCACTCTCGAGATGAGCACATGTCCTTAAGTTGGAGCCAATTGTTACACCTAAAATTCAATTTAGTGCATCCTATATTCTTTTCCATATGTGATCCATCGTATGAGTAGATTATACGTATCATTGTATCATGATGAGCCAATAGTGTTGTTATCTTTATACTCATGTATTATATTGGGCCATCCTTAGATGATCTATGTAACGGTGTGAGGCCTAGGTGGTATCTCTAGGCCCCTTTGTGCTTGGTCATGCCCCATCCTTCTAGTCCCCATTTGAAGATATTCCTTTCTCTTATGGTTATGTCTAACTACCCATTGATTGAAATAACTCTCCATCATGTTATTCATTTATGATCTAGCTAGGTATGGAAACATATTGGGATGGATCTACTAGGAGACATGATCTAGGGGAGCTTCTAGTCTCTCTCACTTCTTTGCATATGATGTAAAAGTGTTTCTCATGTTGTAAAGGTTATCATACATATTTAGAGAACACTTATATTATGCCTAATCATGGACCCCCATCTTATGTATTTGTCACACTTTGGCCATCTACTCTTGGAGATGTTTCTGCAAATGCTCACTTAGTTTCATGATACCCAAGGCAGTTTCACAGATATTGAGGAAGTAAATGTATCCCAAGGCACTGGTCACAACATCTAAGTCACTTCCGGGATATTTTCACTTATATAGGTCCAGTATTAACATGCCACATTGGATGTCTTCAAACACAGTCCTTTTTAATCACTTTTCGAGCTACTCTTCACTTGATATGAGGGCCTCCCCTTTTGAGGATTTGATTACTAGTTGTTGGAGGATATTTTGACTTGTTTTTACTTGGAGGGTCACATTCCATGCTTTGAGGAGGTTCTTTGCTTGAGATATGGACTTGATCATGCCTTGGACACATATTTTGAGGAGTAATGAGCATAATTAAGGGACTTGTACACTTCTTGAGCCCTTATTCAATCTTCCCATGAGGTCATTCCACCTTTGGAGGGTACAAGTTGGCTTCGTATTTTCTTGGAAGTCTTCCACACCATGCTTTGAGGCTTGGACTATTCCTTTTCAAGGGAACAACATTGATCTCTTTCACCAAGTTTCCCTCCCTATTATGAAACATTCCCCCTCTCTTGAGGGTTTTATGTACATGTGACATGTTTTATAAGTTTCTTGACTTAGTCTCCTTCACTAAGTGGATGACAAGTTTATTTTGTAGATATACGAGGCTAAATTTAAGGATATTATAAAATAATGAAGATCAAGAAGGATGTAAAAGCCTCCTCTATAAATAGAGGCTCTCTTATCATTCCAAATCGTTGTTGTTATTGGATATCATTTGAGAATACAAGTTGTTGAAGATCTACCTATTGATATTTTGGTCTCAATTATTGGAGCATTCTCTTTCTTGGTTTATTCTTCGTGCATAAAACATTTGTTGTGAATGTTCAAGACTTCTACTAGATATCAAGATCAATCCATTTAAGGGTTACTATACCACTTGGAGAGAATATTTTTAAGGGTTCATTTGTTTCTTCCTTTCTTGTTAGTTTGGGTAAGTGCTCAATTCTTTGCTTTGTTTTTCATCTTCATTGGAAAGGGTTTTAAGATTTTTTTTTTTTTAGTTATAGTTGATCCTTGTTATGAAGTTTTTTTTTTACTTGGGAAATCACTTCAAGTAGGGCCTTGGTCTTCATACCATATTTGATTAGACAAGATAGTATTCTACCCTAGGGGTTCTAATCTCTCAACCCTAATCCTTAAGATAAGAATGACCAATTCTTAGAGTGGCATACTTCTTGACCCCATAAACCCTAGCGGGAATAAGCCACTTGTCTTCTCTCAACAACCAACCAAAAAACCCTAAAACCCAAAATCTCTAATTTTTGTTTGTTTAGAAAAAAATTTAACAGTGAAAATCAAAGAAAAGATCATAATTTATGTTTCTTTCCAAGTCTAGCGTAAAGTTAGTGGTTCACTTCATTTTCTAGACTTGTTTGTTCTAGGGTTTGTGCCTAATTGTTCATATATAACCCTAAAAGGACAAAAAGAATCTATAGACTTGTACTTCAAAATTTTATCTAATGTTTTTTGGGTTGATTTAAGGATTTATGAAAACTGGAAATTACATAATAACAATAAAAAATCAAATTTGGAGAAATCGTAAGGCTAGTGTTTGGTGCTTAAAGGTTTATTTCATTCATACCTAGCCTATATTTCATTTAAATATTGGTGTTACCTGTTTATTTTGCATATAGAGAGGTGAAATTGATCCCCAAAATCTTTATAACTTTTTTATATTTCATTTGGAGATTTTATTGGTGAATCCTAAGTGCTAACATTGGAAACCCTAGGGGATTCACCATCTTTTCGTCAAGTTCTTGTTTATTTCATTGTTGTATATATTTGGAATTATATTTCTAACACTTATGGGGTTGTTATTCATTGCATATATTTTTCCAGTGGAATTATCCAAGACGTCTTGCTCACAAGTGGAATATCTCTCTCTTGGATGGTTCTTTTTTCACCTCAAATCTGAAATTTATGCGTTAATCCATCATAAAGCAGATTTAGAATTCAAGGATGGCCATAAGCTTGTCCTTTGTCTAAAATTTAATAATTTGGTAACCAAAGCGCACATTGAAGCATTGATTTATGATAGTTGATTACACTCTTTGTGTCTTGAAGTAGCTTGCAAGTGGTTTTGACCTCTTTGGAGTTTCATTGATTGAGTGATAATCATTTAACTGGAAATACGAAGTGGATTACTTTGTCTATGTTTCATATCATATTTGGAAAAAAAAATCCACTAACCCACTCAAATTCATATGTCTTCCATTATTTACCATTTTTTTTATTCAAAGCACTATATCAAATGCTTTAGCAAATTAAACAAATCAAACATAGCAACTATTACCTTTCCCTGGTGCTTTCTCAAGCAACAATTTTTAGAGTGACCAAGAGGTCAAACAATTGAATGCTTAGTTAGAAAACAACATGAGGAGGAGCCCCATTATTTTTTTTTTCTCATTGTATTGAGAGGCACTTTTTACGGTGCAATTTGAAGGAGATACATATGTAATACTATGTTTAACTAGAGTTGACACATGATGGGTGTGTCTACACACACACACACCATGAACTTCAAGTAAAAAAAAATCGATATATAAGAAGTGAAGAACATCCTCTCAATTTCAAAATACAAAGTTATTGAGCATTCCCCTTGAAATACTGCATCATCATGTGTGTGTGTGTGTGTGTGTGTGTGTGTGTGTGTGTGTGTGTGTGTCTGTATAACACATATTCTCTCAACCATATAACATTACATGAATGAATCAAAACAAATCATAAAATTTCTCCATAGAAAAACCAACTCAATTACATATTTATTTCCAATAATATTATATGAGGACAACAATATCTAGAAACAATATGTGGAGATTCTCTTGCTTGGGGATAATGATAGCAAGTAGTATTATTTTCAATGCACTAACATTCTTCCTACACGAGTGGTAAAGTATCTATAAGAGTGATCATACACACACTCTGATCACTCTTCTAGATACTTTACCACTCATGTAGGAAGAATGTTAGTGCATTGAAAAGAATAATACTCGCTATCATAATTCCCAAGAAAGAGAATCTCCACATATTGTTGTCTTGATATAATACACACACACACACACACACACTTTGATCACTTTGCATATAGATACTTTACCACTCACCTAGGAAGGATGTTAGTGCATTGAAAAGACTTTAAATGATTTATCGTACAAACGAAATAATAACAATATACTATATAGTTATCATTAGTGTAAATAAGTTTTAATTTTAGATCCCTCAACAACCCATAAGGATCAAATTCCCAGATGTGCAAACCTTTTTTATTTAAAAAAACTTCAAAATGGTTTGCACCTCCATATATTTGATCCCTCTCTAAGCTTGAGAGATTCATAGTTAAGATAGATGTATGTTTCTTTACTTGTTTTCCTCACTAGAAGAGTGCAAAATAGTTTAACAATGGCAATACCAAATACAATATTATGCAATTATATCACCACCTTTATGAATAGATATTATGTTAATAAAGGATCTAAGTTACATCTTCCATATGGTAAAGAGTGATATTTCTTAGTTTTACCAAATTGGTGTAAGAGACCCTCTTGTTTGTGGGACAAGGGACCCCCCTCCGCCCAACGATTTGATTGTTAAAGTCTACAAAGGTATACATACCCTACCCCCTTCTGGATTTGAACTTGTGACCTCTTAAGAAGAAACACATGTTCTTAATCATTAGGCCCACTCAGGCTATATTACAAAGAAAAATTATAACCATTTATGATTACAAAAAAGTCTATGACTAAGATTACCTATAAGTCAGTCAAAGTTTAACATGATGATTTTCATCACTACCACTTGTCAACTGAAGTATGATAAATTTTTCCATCTTCTAAAAAAAACTACAAACATTTCTTAAAAATGATTGAAATTAATATATATATATATATATATATATAAGTGGACTTTACAGTTGAAAAAAAAATGAAAGATTAAGGGAAAATTACCTAAACCTATATGGATTTTAATTGAGATTGAAAATGAAAAGGTAATTTTAGAGTAAAATTTGCAAGGCAAGGGGACAGAAGTTAATGTATTAGGTCATGACCGGTGAATTTATAGTTTTAATAACTACACCTATTTAAATTCAAATGATCCAAGTAAGATCACCCATCGGAAATGATGACACTTCAAAAATTATATTCACCAACCCTTGTGTCAAAAAGACACGGTTCAAGAGTTGAAAATGAAGACTGCAATGTGTTATCTGAACGTTTTAGAGTAGTGTACTCAAATTTGAATTATTTTTGTATTTTTTTGAACAAGTTTTACTTAGAATTTTTTGTTGGAATATATAATTCCTACTTATCTAATGTTCTTGCTAATGTATTGAGAGGTAGAGTTAATCTCTACGTGAGTTGTGTGATCCTATTATTAAGAGGTTGTTAGAGAGTTGGATTTATGAGATCCTAGATTCGTGTTTATGGTTGAGATATTTGCTCAACCTCTCATCCTATAATTGTAATAAGTTAGATTTGATAACTATCACTGAGCTCTATATAATGAGCCACAAATGTATTGTATATCAAGTAATTCAGTAATCTAATAGTAATGTCTCTCTCATTTGTTAATTTGGTATCAGAGCGTCAGAGCTGGGCGTGACTCCCTCACAGGAGTGCCCAGGAACATGCGGAATGTAGAGGAGTGTGTATGTTGCCCAGGAAATTAACCGCCAGCAACGGTTAATTTGGGTATTTACTGTCTCTTGGAACGTTTTCTATTGTTGCGAGTTGCATTGGCTAGAGAGATGTAATACGCACCTGTGGATTGATTTGTTTTATTTTGATGAGTGACGCGCAATTGAGAGGAGACCATATGTGGATGTGTCAAGGAGATAGAAGAAAACATTTGTTGTTTGTTAAGTAGCGGATGTACGGATCTACGTGAGCCGAAGACAATTGTCGAATGTCATTTGTGTGCCATTTCAGAGGAGTGGCTAGCTGAAGAGGGAGAGACTCACAGATGTGCGATGCCGAGGATGAATTATTGTATGTTGACTGAGTTTTAAGTTGAAGAAGCGTCGAGTGTTAATCCTATTACAGAGGCAAGATTGGAGCCTAATTGCGGTTTTTAGGAGATTTTAAGGCCTGAAAATTAAAAAGGGCAAGTGTCTGTATGAGGAAAGAGATGGTTATATTAAGCATAATAGCATTGGCCTTCATTTTTGTCTGCAGCATAATCACTTTGCTACGCTAGAATGAAGTTAGATACGGCAAGAAAGGTCTTCCTCCGGGCACCATGGGATGGCCTCTCTTTGGAGAGACCTCTGATTTTCTCAAAATTGGTCAAAAATATATCAAAATCAGAAGGGCCAGATATGGAGAGTTGTTCAGATCTCACATTCTAGGATGCTCGACGGTGATATCGACGGATCCATCCCTTAACAGATATATCCTATTGAATGAAGGTCGAGGACTAATTCCTGGATACCCGCAGTCCATGCTGTGCTGTGTCAGTATTGATGTTGACAAAGATGAACCATTTTTGAGAAGTAGTGATCGACCAGTGCTTTACATCGAGTCACGAGGTCATGCTGTAGGCATATTCATCAACGGCTTATTTTTGGGAAATGCAAATGGAAATAGCAAAAGGGTTATGTTCAAGCTTCGACAATATATCTACTTACACTCTGGGGAAAATGAAATAGCTATATTGAGCACGACAATGGGATTGTCGAATTCTGGGAGTGCATATATGCTACCCGAAAAGAGAGCTACTAGGAGTGAAGCCATAGGTAATTCAGTGAAGAGGCTGCGTCCTGAGAGAACTAGTGAGGTGATAAATCCGGACGTGAACATGGTTGGTGATGGAAAACTGAAAAATACAGAGGGACAATGAGAGCACATGGCAACCATGGTGGCTTCAAAGGTAGCGTTATTCGCACTGTTAATGTTGGCGTTTACAGCAGCGAGGATCATAGCGCAGCTTCCGATCCCTCCAAGATACGATGGGTTTGTGTACAAGGACAGAGTAACATTGAATTCAGTGCTAGTGGAGGCATTCTTTGACCCGTTGTGTCCATACAGCGGGGACTCATGGTGGTTGTTGAAGGAGACGCCGTGAAAGTTCGGTGAGCCTCGTCTCACTTACAATTGAGAGATCAACTATTGTGAGCCCGAGGTGGTATCCCAGAACCACAGTGTTGTCGAAGAGAATGTTCAAGAAGTTCTTCTACAGACTACATGGAGGTGTTATAACGAAATGAAGTGAGGTGTACGTGCTCATTCCGTCGGACTCATAGAGCGTTGATTGTGAGAAGTGTGATTGAGTTATGATTTTATAAGTATTGTTATTGATATTTTTTGGTTTGAAGGTGTGCATAGTTATGTTATTTGTGAGACATGTAATTGAAAGAAAGACTATGATATTTTGATTTAGTGGTCCTAGAAAATTCTATGTACCTGAGCCATTGTATACCCCTTAATGTGAAAAGTGCGTGGTAATCTAGAAACCACTATGTAAAGCATGGTTACAGGTAATCCGAGAAAATCTGATGCATGGTTACAGGTAATCCGAGAAAACCTGATACATGGTTGAGGGTAATCCGAGAAAACCCAGAGCATAGTTATGGGTAAGCTGAAATAAAACCCAGGTTGATGATGATGTAATGAAGGGGGAGCTATGAGGAAGAATGGTTGAATGAACCATGTAACTGAAAATGATTCCTATAGAAGTGGCGGTTACAGCGGCTGATGACCCATGTATTTCGGTAAGATGGATTTCTTTTTATGTGGACATCAATAATCAGATGCAGGTACAAAAGGAAGCAGATGAAGAGAGGACCACATAGATATTTAGATAAGTAGTCATTAAGGGAGAGTGTTGGAATATATAATTCCTACTTATCTAATGTTCTTGCTAATGTATTGAGAGGTAGAGTTAATCTCTACGTGAGTTGTGTGATCCTATTATTAAGAGGTTGTTAGAAAGTTGGATTTATGAGATCCTAGATTAGTGTTTATGGTTGAGATATTTGCTCAACCTCTCATCCTATCATTGTAATAAGTTAGATCTATAACTAAGTGAGCTCTATATAATGAGCCACAAATGTATTGTATATCAAGTAATTCATTAATCTAATAGTAATATCTCTCACATTTGTTAATTTTTTTTAGGATGGTTGAAATTGTAAATATAAATTGTTGAGATGCATAATTTATGTGTAGTATGAATTTTTCAGAATGATAAATTCATTTATATATTAAAAATACAACTTCAATAATAAAAAATTACAATTTCACAAACAATTACATTACTAGATTATAATAATGATTGTAAAAATAAAAAATAAAAAAATTAAACTTTGTAATTTATTACAAAAATTCAAGAATTCCAAGAATTTATCATTCTTCATACTTAAAAAGTTTTAGCATTCTTTACTCTTTAAAAGTTAGTAATTAGGATGTTATGGCATTCTTTACTCGCTACAGAGGGCAAATAGAGAAAATAATATCTGACAGACAGAGACTAGCCCGTGAGAGATTCTACATTTGAAAAATTCGACTCTCAACCATGCACAAATTTACTTTTTTGAGATTAGGAAAATAAGGTATATAAATTATTTTTGTATTTTTCGACATTGACGGAGACCCATACATTTCGCGGTTGACTGCAAGCTTGTAAGGCTGGCATGGAGGTCCTGATATGTTCTTGTTTTGTGGAAATGGTTATTTAATAATAAAATAACGTTCTACAAATATAGACTGCATGTCACCCATTTTTAGCTTCTATTCAGACTGTAAAAACGAAAGCTAAAATCCACGG
>SNQJ01S0140853.1:10499-23322 GCA_010110895.2 Picea sitchensis
AGGGGGGGGTGCAGTTGTGTATTATATTGTTCAATGTATTAATTCCTATGCTCGCGTTCCCAGGTTGAAGGTGTTTTAGTTGCAGCCAATGCGTACTCGACCCCCTTTGAACCTGTATGTGCGAAATCCAACTCTCCTGCTTCTGCCTCCACTTTGATAAGTGATGATACGATTGATTATCTGCAATGCAATGAAAAATGTCCATATATATATAGACATTGCCTCAATGATGCCATCTGAACCGTGGGAAACACAACTGTGCATTGTACGGTTAGGCATCCTCTATTACAAAATTTGCTTCCTAAGTTGGCAGAATTGTCATATGAAACGTATCTACAGAAAAAGGCAAGCAATGTCTACATGCTACGGGACCTTCGGATATAAAACAAATTCACCTTAAATGAGAACAATGCAATTTTGCATATCGGCTGAAGAAGAGAAAAAAAATATATATCAAACTTTGGCAGGAAATGAAAATACCTCATGTGTCTTTGTAATATTTCTTCAACATCCAGATGAATGTTCGTCGGACTCGACTACTTGGGATTGCATGCACATAAGATTGTTCAGTCCAAAAGTGGGAAGAATGGAAACAAACCCCATATATCCCATGACCCTAGTTATTTTCTACTGGGAACATATACCAAATGTAACAAAAAACGAATGCGGTGATGTCTTTTCTTTGTATATCAAATTGTTTGATGTAAAGGTCAATGCGACCTGCTCTATGGAAGATTGTGGGAACTTGCTTCCGGCTTGTTTGGAGTTTAGTTGGTTCTTGGTTGTATGCTTCATCTATCAATTTGTATATCGCAGAACTCCGACTGTTGTTTGGAGGAAACGAAACAATAGAATTGAATTTTTTAGCCAGCTAACCCACAAATCTGCCTGATAATTTCTATGGCACTGTGACGCAAATGTAGTATGTGGCTTGTTTTATCATTTTTCCTTAATCGATGAACTTGGTAAAATTAATCTTCTTGAATAATTTGAAATCAACAAATATATATTGTGCGAAGTGAAATTGTGCTATCATATCAACAAGAGGCTCTTAAAATTCAAATTGGTCGTTGTTATGCTTGCGGTGATAGAATTTTAGAAAACTTTCTTTTGTTTCCTTATTTTTTTTTAAAATAAGCGATTTAACATCCTTTGATAATTTTATGTAATTAAATTGTACAATATCAATATTTAATATTAATAATTTAGTATTTGAAAATAATGTTTTTAAATAATGTTAGATAGGATGACCATCCGTAAACAATCACAATCTTGAGCCCGCCAGTCCTGGAGTCCTTCTGTAAATTTGTATGTCGCGAAACTCTGAGTGTTGTTTGGAAGACACGGGACAATAAAAGTGCAATGTTGAACCAGAGAGCCCGCAAGTCTGTCTGTCAATTTGTATATCGCAGAACTCTGGGTGCTATTTGTAGGAACAGAACAATAGAGGCTCAATTTTGAGCCCGCCAGCCCGAGAACCCGCAATCCAAAAAGTGGCTAAGTATGGAATGAGAGATCCGTACATGCTCTATAAAATCTCATGTCCATACTTTATAAAAGTACATGTTTAGTATGTACTGCTCGTTTCTCGAAAAATTTCTAGGTCTGGAAATTGGCAGATGCACGTGTTCATATTTCCACTTACTTTTCTATCACTAGCGCGACCGACCGCTTCCCCATTTCAAATTGTACAAACTTTCTTGTTTAATTAAATTGTGCAATATCAATATTTAATATTAATAATTTGGTATTGAAAATAATGTTTTTAGATCATGTTAGATAGTTTATAAGGATTAACATCCATAAACAATGGCAATCTTGAGCTCGCCAGCCCTGGACTCCGTCTGTCAATTTGTATATCACGGAACTCCGAGTTTTGTTTGGAGGACACGGAACAATAGAAGTGCAATGTTCAGCCAGCCAAACTACAGGTCCACTTGTCAATTTGTATATCGCGGAATTCTGAGTGCTATTTGTAGGGCACGGAACAATAGAGGCCCAATTTTGAGCCCGCCAGCCTGAGAACCCCCGATCCAAAAAGTGGCCAAGTATGGAATGTGTGATCCGTACATGCTCTATAAAAATCTCATGTCCATACTTTATAAGAGTACATACTTAGTATGTATTACTCATTTTTCGGAAAAATTCTAGGTGTGGAAGTTGGCGGATTCACGACTTCAGATTTCACTTACTTTTATATCACCAGCCCGACCGACCGCTTCCCTGTTTGATATTGTAATAAATGAATATAAACTGGCCCAAGTCCAATTGTGCTATCACATCAACATGAGGCCCTTAAAATTCAAATAGCCTGCAATTCTGTTTGTCAATTTGTATATCGAAGAACTCTGGATGTTATTTGTAGGGCACAGAACAATAGAGGTCCAATTTTGAGCCTGCCAGCCCGAGAACCCTCGATTGAAATAGTGGCTAAGTATGGAATGAGGGATCCGTATATGCTCTATAAAATCTCATGTCCATAGTTTATAAAATTAAATATTTAGTATGTATTACTCGTTTCCTCCAAATGTTGTTTGGAAGACACGGAACAATAAAAGTGCAATGTTGAGCGAGCCAGTCCGCAACTTGGCCTGTCAATTTGTATATCAAGGGACTCTGGGTGCTATTTGTAGGATACAAAGCAATAGAGACCCAGTTTTGAGCCCCCCAGACCGAGAACCCGCGATCCAAAAAGTGGCCAAGTATGGAATGCGTGATCCATCCATGCTCTATAAAAACCTCATGTCCATACCTTATAAGAGTACATACTTAGTATGTATTACTCGTTTTTCAGAAAAATTCTAGCTATGGAAGTTGGCAGATTCACGGCTTCAGATTTCAATTACTTTTATATCACCAACCCAACCGACCACTTCTCCGTTTGATATTCTAATAAACGAATATAAACTAGCCCAATTCCAATTGTGTTATTACATTAACACGAGGCCCTTAAAATTCAAATAGTCCGCAAGTCTGCTTGTCAATTTGTATATCACAGAACTCTGGGTGTTATTTGTAGGGAATGGAACAACAGAGGCCCAATTTTTAGCCCGCCAGCCCGAGAACCCGCGATCCAAAAAGTGGCTAAGTATGGAATGAAGGCTTCTTACATGTTCTATAAAATCTCATGCCCATACTTTATAAAAGTACATAGTTAGTATGTATAACTCGTTTGTTGGGAAAATTTCTAGGTGCAGAACTTGAGTGATACACGTGTTCAGATTTCCACTCATTTTTATTTCACCATCCCGACTGACCTCTTCCCCGTTTCATATTATACAAAAAATTTGGAATGCAAGTTTCCGAATACACGGGTTTTTCTTTGAAATAAGATATTTAACATCCTTTAATAACTTTATGTAATTAAATTGTACAATATCAATATTTAATATTAATACTTTAGTATTGAAAATAATGTTTTTAGGTAGTGTTAGATAGTCAATAGGGATCACCATCTATAAACAATCGCAAGCTCGAGCTCGCCAACCCTAGAGTCCATCTGTCAATTTGTATATGGTGGAACTCCGAGTGTTGTTTGAAGGACACAGAACAATAGAAATGCAATTTTGAGTGAGCCAACCCGCAAGTCCGCCTGTCAATTTCTATATCGCAGAATTCTTGGGTGCTATTTGTAGCACACAGAACAATAGAGGCCCAATTTTGAGCCCGCCGGCCTGAGAACCCATGATCCAAATATTGGCATAAGTATGGAATGCGGGATCAATACATTCTCTATAAAATATCATGTCCGTACTTTCTAAAAGTACATATTATGTATTACTCGTTTTTCCGAAAAATTTCTTGGTAAGGAAGTTGGCGGATTCACGTATTCAGATTTCACTTACTTTTATATCACCAGCTCGACTGACCGCTTCCCCATTTCATATTGTACAAACCTTCTTGTCTAATTAAATTGTACAATATCAATATTTAATATTAATAATTTAGTATTGCAAATAATGTTTTTAGATAATGTTAAATAGTAAATAGGGATTACCATCCGTAAACAATTGCACTCTTGAGGCCGCCATCCCTCGAGTCCATCTGTCACTTTGTATATCACGGAAATCTGAGTGTTGTTTGTATGACATGAAACAAAAAGAGTGCAATGTTGACTGAGCTAGCCCGCAGGTCTGCTTTCCAATTTGTATATCGTGGAATTCTGGATGCTATTTGTAGGCCATGGAACAATAGAGGCCCAATTTTGAGCTCGCCAGCCCGAGAACTGACAATCGAAAAAGTGGCTAAGTATGGAAAGCAGGATCCGTACATTCTCTATAACATCTCATGTTCATACTTTATAATACATATTTAGTGTGTATTACTCGTTTTTCGGAAAATTTCTAGTTTCTCTTTTCTCTTTGCTTTCCATTTCTTTACTTACTCATTTTTTGGAAAATGTCTAGGTGCGGGATTTGGCAGATTCACATCTTTAGATTTCCATTGTTTCTTTTATATCACCATCCCAATCGATCGCTTCCTCGTTTCATATTGAACAAACTTTTTGAATCACGGGTTCCTGCATAGGCGGGTTTAACATTGCGTTTCCATTGTTCTGTCGCATGAAACTAGCACCTGGACTTCCGTCATTTACAAATTAGCAAACAAATCCCCCTTCATCTCATATGCTTTTGTTTTCTGTTTACTTGGTCCTTTTTCCCAATGTCTCATTCTTTTATATACAGAACCTGAATTTTAGTAATACACAAATTGCCCTCTCGCCATTGCGCTTCCATTGTTCCCATATGCACAGACAGCAGCCGAAATTATGCGACATACAAATTGACGGCCGATATCTGTCACTGAGATGCAATATGACCATCGGCCCTTCACGTCTCCTAGGTATATCTTCTGCCCTTTTTCTTTTGTAACCTGCTCGACCACTTTCCATACTTGGGCGTTTCTTGGAATCGGTTTCGCGGGTTGGCGGGTGCACAAAATGTACAATGTTTCGTTGCAATTCGCCATCACTGCTACCTTCGTACTTGTTTCCAGATATGCAATAATTAAACTTTAATGCTAGTAGTTCATCATGTAGGAACCGTTAAGATTGTCATTAATGTCTAGAAGGTTGAAGAAGATTTGTCATTACTACGAATTAAACCAAGATTTGAGCAAAAGTATGTTATCCTTTCCAACTATTCATTTCAAACATGATGCAATCTGTTTTTGTATGCTGGCAGGTTGGCATCTTTAAGAAATTTCTAATTCTTAATCTCTCTTCGTCGTCACCATGACCTTCATACTTTTTTCTAAATATGCAATTAGTGATCTTTAATGGTAACAACTCATTTTGCACGAACCCTAGAGATTATCATTGATCAGCAAAAGGCTTGAGGAGATATTCCATTGATACGCATTAAACCATAATTTGTGGAGGGTTATATTATCCCTCCCCAATTTTCATTTCAAAGATCGTCTTGAGCAAACATAAATGCTCGTTAACTTATGGCAACAGTTCTGGCCAGATACAATAAACACATTCGGGCATAATGGCCAGAGGTTCCACTATTCCAGAGCATATTATTACTACTCATCTCTCTCCGCCCAGGAGCAAAAAAGGAGATGGTCCCTTGGTACACCGAGAGATATATTTCAAGCCAAAAAATTCCAAGGCAACCCTGCCTTCTCAGAGAACCTACCTAGTTGCATTGATGGTTGGCGTAGAGGTGATGTCATGGATTCTGAGCCAGAAGAAGATGATCTGATGGGCGATGATACGACAATGGATGATGGCAATGTAGATATTGTTCCCACTCCTGCGCCCAAATTGAAATCAATCATAACGGGAGGAACTTCACGGGTCATTGATGGCGGTCCTAACAACACCAAAAGGAGTTTCAAAAAATAAATCAATGTTGAACGCAATAGCCTCTTTGCAACGCGAAAGTAGGAATTCCAGAGGTCCAAATTAGTTCATTCTGGGTGGAAGAGTTTCACTGTAAAGAAATGATATGTTGATGCTCCCAGAGATATATTTCAAGCCAAAAATGTATTCACTTGCGGGACTACTGTCCTGTTCTCTGGATATACAATTAACATCTTCGGGAATCAGGTCCAGAACTCTCACTGTTGCAAGGCATATTTCTACTAGTCATCTCCTTCCACCCAAAACGGACTAATTTGGGCCTCTGGAATTGCACGTGCAACCTGTGTCCCTGAAGTTTTTTTAACTATGCAGAGGCGATTTCTAGTTGTTTCCTAAGTTTCAGTAAAGGGATATTCCATTTTCCCTGCAATGTTTTTCGTGTTCTTCCTCACTGGAAGCTTCTGAAAACTATCAATTTTAACATAGGATGATTCATTGAGGAGAAAACTGCAAGGATCATGCATACTACGGATCCTGTGCCTGTGTTTGTGGAGGATATGTTCAATGTTTTGGCCCGAAGAACTGGGTCCAATTTCTAAGGTTATATGTATAATACTCTATGTTTTTCTTTTTTTTTAAATGGATTTGTTATTAAAAAAAAAATCCTTGGAGTCTTTGTTGCTGCTTCTTTTCTGGATTTAACGCTTGTTCTCATTGGCATGGTTCGGTGGTCTTGTAGTTCTTCGATATTGTGTTTACTTAGGTTATTTTTTATAAGATGGAACATCTAACAATTATATGACAATGTACTGTGTCAATCCACCAACCTTTTATGCAAACAAAAAATGGATTACACACAGTTTCAAACCAACATTCAATTCTATTCATAATGCAAATAAAACATAGCAATACCAATGTACAATCTTGCAGCAAAATCATCATTCTTGTTTCTAGACATGCAGTTATTAAGTTTTAATGCTAACAACCCATAATGCAAGAATTTTAATACTTAAGTTAATATGTTACAGTCATGGAAGAATGTATCAAGAACACACTTACACCCACACGTTCCAATAAAATATAATCTTCAACAAAGCATTTGCTAGCAATTAGTAGAAAATGAAGTTTAATACTTAAGTTAATATTTTACAGTCATGGAAGAATGTATCAAGAACATACTTACATTCACAGGTTGCAATAAAATCTAATCTTCAACAATGTATTTTCTGACAATTAGTAGAAAATGATGGTTTTGCAAAAATGGTGCTTCTTTGAAACCAATTCGCACTTACGAAAACTGCCCTCTGCCTTTCTATTTTCCCACTCTTTTATCCCCTGTAGTTTCTCTTCCTGGTTACTTAATCATTTTTTCCGAAAATTCCTTGTTGCGCAGCTTGGCGGATTCACGCGTTTCCACCGAGCGCTTCCCCTTTCTTTAAATTGGCCCTCTATTGTTTTGTGTCCTACAAGTAGCACCCAGAGTTCTGCGATATACAAATTGACAGGCGAACTTGCGCGATGGTTGGCTCAACATTGCACCTCTATTTTTCCATGACCTCCAAACAAAATTTAGAGCTCCACGATATACAAATTGACACATGGGCTCCAGGGCTGGCAGGCTCAAGATTGCCATTGTTTACGGATGGAAAAGTGTTAAAACGAGCCATACCACATTTGTGCCACAGAAGCTATATTAAAGGGAAAATCATTTCCTCTATAGTTCTGTGTCCTACAAACCACACCCACAGTTCCACACTATGCAAATTGACAGTCAGGCTTGCAGGATGGCTGGCTAAAAAAATGACTCGGAGTTCCACGATATACAAATTGACAGACGAAGCATACAACTAAAAACCAAGTAAATTCGCAGATTGTATTCCTAATCGTTGTTTTTTGTGCCCGCCAACTTTGCACTTCTTTCCAAGTATATATCTTCGCGGGAAAATGGGATATCTATTACAGATGTGAATATATTGGTCCTTATTTTCCGTCTTCTATACTTGGCCAAATATCCGTTTCTCTTTTCCCTGAACTTTATCTTTCTCATCACTTATTCATTTTTTCGAAAATGCATGGTTGTGCGCATGGACAGACTTGCAGGTTCATGCTTGCACTCGTGCTCTTATATCGTGACATCAACTGACCGCTTCCCTATTCCATACCCAGACACTTCTCTGACCATGGATTCCTGATAGGGGGGCTCTATATTGGACTTCTACTATTTCATGACCTACGAACAGTACCGTCACTTCCGCGATATACAAATTTGTTATAGATGTGAAATTCCATACCCAGACACTTCTCCGACCGTGAATTCCCGGTAGGTGGGCTCTAGATTGGACTTCTATTGTTCCATGACCTGCGAACAGTATCGTCACTTACGCGATATACAAATTTACAACCGGACTCAGATCATACCCTCTTCTGTATTACGGTCTACCTATCATGCCCTCTTCCGTGGTATACATTTTTCACTGAAAACTTCCGAGAAATACAATTTAACCGTCGAGTCCTGACATCTTCTGTGGAACTATTGTCACCCCATTTTGAAGCTCGTCTGTCCTCTTTCCATACTTCGCCATTTCTTCAAATTTCTTTGGCAGATCATCAGTTTGGAGGGTTCAAGAAATATTCATTTCCTAGTCATTGTTTCCTGTGCCCGTGCCCCTTTTCAATTAGCAATTACCAATTATATATAAGATCTTATTTCTAGGCATGCAATTAGCAAGCGCTAATTTCAAACATCATGGAATGTCATTTGCACGTCATCGGGTTGGTCTGTTCACGAAAAATTCAATCCTCGCTTCCGAGAATGTGTCTGCCCGACTGTTTCCCTATTCCATACTTAGCCAGTTTCCCAGAATTCGGAAAATATACAAACCGACTACTAAACTACCCTGTCATGATCTCTTCCGTTTTACATGTTTTGTAGTCAAAATTTCTGATACACAAATTTGACCGTGGAACACTCACCTCTCTTGAGTATCCCCATAACGCTTTTTTGAATACCGTCCGAACGCTTTTCATACATTGCCATTCTTTCCTTGCTCTCCCCCTGTCTCCTTGACCTTCACACTTGTCTATAATAAAAGAAAAAAAATTGTTTTGTATATATATATCTATACATATCTTGTTTCTAGATATGCAATTACTGACATTTAATTCTAACAGCTCATCATGCAGAAACTGTATAGATTGTCATTGATGGGTGAAAGGCTCGAGGAGATCTCCTATTAGTGCGCATTAAACCAATATGTGTGGGGGGTTATATTATCCCTTTCGAGTCTTGATTTCAAAATCATGAAATGTCATTCGCACGTCGTCGCCTTAACACGTTCACGAAACCTCCAATCCTTAATTTCTCTTTGTCGTACCCACCACCTTCGCATTTCTAAATATGCAATAAGTAAGCTTTACTACTAATAGTTCATCATGCACCACCGATACAGATTGTCATTAATCAGCGAAAGGCTCGAGGAGCTTTCCCATTCATAAGAATTTAACCCAAATTTAGCGGAGAGTTACATTATCGGCTCTAATTGTTCATTTCAACCATTGTCTGGAGCAAACCAACGTTCTCATAAACCTATGGCATCATCTCGACTGCAGTTCTGTGGAGATACAGTGAACATCTTCGGGCGCGAGGACCTGAACTTCTAGTGGTCCAAGGCATATTCTTATTACTCAACCTTTGCCGCAGAGAACAAAGTAATTTGGACCTCTGGGATTGCTCGTGTAGGTTGTGTCCCTGAGGTTTTTTACTGTAAGGACCTGGTCTCTTGGTGCATCGATAAATTTATTTCAGGCAAAAGAATTATTCCACTACGGGACCACTCTTTTGTTTCTTTGTCACCTCATTTATTCCGCCAGATGTTAATATTGTCGGAGCCAACATTGACGTTCAGAGGAGAAGATCGCAACCAGTTCCTAGAAAAGAATAATAACGGGTTGGGCCTCTTGCCCCATTTATTGGAAAACCCACTTCTAGTTCCTAAATATATTACAAACTTCCAGGTTAGTTCATTTAGAAATCCATTTCATGAAATTGCCTAGTTGTTTACAAGAATAATGGGACAGGAGTCCACAACAACTGTTTCCCAGATGGCTCTTTATATTTTGTATTTCACTGTTAACGAACAAGCCATTTTTTATTGGGGCAAGTTAATTTCCCATGAAATTTGTTCCCAATTGTCAAGATTCAAAAGGGAAAAGAAGTTTTATATGTCATCCTACTTAGTTTTTGTGATAGTGCATTTCTATCGGTTTCCACAATTGTCTCTGTCCAATAATGTCAACTAGGAATTCGACCCAATAACGTTTTGGTACCAGGCCTTGTGGAAGCACAAGGCTTCCCACTGTTTTTATGAGGTTCTTAATGGTTTCATGTATGTTTTCAAAGTTTTGTTGTTAGGAGAAGATGCTCCCCTCATATTTGAACATGCAACCAGTTTTTTGGACCGGAAGGCGACACTTGAACATTTGGATAATTACACTGTCATAAGAATTTTTGGCTCCATGGAAAAACCTGCTCTCCTTCCATGTCACATTATGGACAAAATGTGTGTTGCAAAAGTAGCATGGAAATACAACTACTGGTTGCATTTGTTGCAAAAGAAGAGAAAAAAAACAATTCATTCCTCTACCTTGGAAAGTAGGCAAGTTCGTGTTGAAAAATGTCAACAAAATTGAGGAATTCGCAGTGCATTCTAGCATCTCCAACCTGAGATATGTTGAAAGCATAAGAGGGTCCGACCCCTATAATATTTTTCGACAACATTTACAAACACTTGGCCTCGACGATTGTTTTATCAAAAAACACCTGCCCGAAATCAGAGAAAGTGGCAGCAACGCTCCTGCCTCTGATGTCGATGACCTAGACACAGTGCAAAGCTTCATTAAATTGTACACGCAACAGGGGAAAGGCCCCAGTGACAAGAGTGTTCAATCGGAAAATAACACTCTAAAAAGTATGACATCTCGGAGCATCGCTCCAATGGCCCACCACAGCCACAAAGAAACTCAGATTTCTTCAAACGGAGGAGGAGATAACAACCCTCCTCACTCTAAAATTGATAGTTCTCACAAGCTTATAATACACAAGAAGAGAAAAAAAAATGTGGGACATGAGGAAGAGTCGGAAATTCAGAGTGAGAACATGGAACTTGATACTTATCTGGATAGCATGCTCCACTGCCTTGATCATCCTGGAGACACCATCCACCATAGCCATCTAATGGACATATTCGTTACCAAAAATTTTGACGAAGATGAATCCTTCATGTTCTAGAGCGTTGTTTTTTATAGCTAGTCCAAAAAATTGATAATTGAGAAAAAAAGATGTAAAAAATATGTCTACTGGACATATTCGTTACCAAAAATTTTGATGAAGATGAATCCTTCATGTTCTAGAGCGTTGTTTTTGATAGCCAGTCCAAAAAATTGATAATTGAGAAAAAAGATGTAAAAAATAAGAAAGGAAAATCTCGTTCAGAGGTTGACCTTGCCAACATGCGGCCATCCCAAATATGACAAATTCACAACGTAAACGAAGATGCACTTCATGATTCCATTGGAGGCATCGAGGCTGAGAATGTCAGACTGAAGGACCGGGTCAAGGAATTGGAAGAGGCTTTGATTCCTATGCCATTTCTTATCAATCCTTTGGCAATAGCCATGCCTGCCACCCCTGCAGCCAATGTAAAAGAATCCTCCACCTTCCTCGCATCCTTTAGAGGATATGTGGAGAATAATATCAAGAAAAGAATGGAACTGGTTACCGAGGCGTGGAAAACATCACAAACCATCACTTCCCTTGGAACCAGGGCACATAGTTTGCTCCAACATTTGCAGGCAGAGCTAAAAGATGAAGAAAATTTCTATTTAAAAATGGTTCTTTTGATCCAGGTGGATATCTGTGGCCACCCACCTTTTCCAACTGGCTCAAAACAGGTTTCTGACAATTTTGGCAATTTACTATTTTTAGCAGTTTTTTATTTCCGGGGCCGCTTTGAGGCCCTAAACGATGTTTTTTGAGAAAACGGGGAGAAACATGGATCTTAGATAATGTTTCTCACCCAAACTTTGTATTCCTTGGATATATATTTCCAACGAGCTATCGAGTGCCCCAAACGGAGATCGTATGAAAAAGTTATGCCCCTGGGAAGTTGACGTATCAACTACCCCCATTGGGGCCCACAAACCTTTTGGCTTTTCATCTTCTGGGGTTAGGGTTTTGGATTTTACTTATGTTAAAAAGGCCCTTAGAGACTCACTGTAAAAACCATCTTCTTGCAAATGCGATTAGCCATCACATCTCTTCTCAGAGATAAGTTGCCACCATTCTAGCGAGTCTTTCACTCTATACTTTTACAGTCTTTGTACATTTATTTCATTAATAGAAATCGTATATTACTGTATATCTGTGACTCTTGTTTATTTCCGTTGTATCTCTGCTATATTGTTGTCTCTCTTGCAATATCTTTAAATATTTATGTGTTATATCTCCGCTCTCATTTCGTTCCGAAAATAATCCAGATCAGTGGTATCAGAGCAGGCTGCTTTTGATCGTTTTTCAGTGCATGTCCCCGACGAGGTCCGAGTATAGCAAGTTGGGTCTCGAGCTTGTCTCTCTTGAGCACAATCGCTCTCGCACACTCAAGAAACCCTCATTGGTAGAAGAAAAGAAAAATGATGGAGGAGACGATCCTATCAGTGTGTTGCTTGAGCAAGCTCTGACACGATAGAGGGATGAAATGATGGAGAATTTTTCCCACATTCTTCAACGCCTTCCAATAGCAACAGGCGGATCTTCATCAAGAAGACACTTTGTAAGCACCTCGCATTTCAAGGTACAAGTTAATTTTTATATTCCTATATTTGAAGGACAGATAGATGCAGAAGCCTTAGACAAATGGTTAAATATGCTAGAAGGTTATTTCTCTGTTCACAATTTTTCCGACAAAGAAAATATCACCTTCGCACTCCTTAAAGCTCTCCCTCATGTCAAACATTGGT
>SNQJ01S0140854.1:6967-23835 GCA_010110895.2 Picea sitchensis
TATTTTTCTTAGTTTTTTTTTAGTTTTAATTTATCAAAAACAAATTCAATTATATTTTTTTGCTAAATGTTTAAAAATAGTGTTATTTAACTACAATGATTTTTTATCTATTAAAGAAAACTTAAAAAATGTGTTAAAAATGATATTTTCTACTATATTTAAACAATATGAAACCGTAAATTAATTAAGGAGACGAAAATTAGTATTTTCAAAAATTTAAATGGTAAAAAATATTTTAAGACTGAGAGAAGCATGGAAAAATGACTAAAAGCACTGTTGATAACAAAATTTATAAAAATTGAAAATAAATGAAAAAACAAGCATTTAAAAAAAAAGTGGAAACATTATATATCAGAAAATTTAAAATATTAAAAAAACACCTAAAAATGGAGGGGGGTGCTACCGGTAGCACCATTTTTAAAAATGGGGTAAAAAACCTGACCCCCCAAAAATGAGAACTCTGTAGAGTTCTTGTTAAGTTGGTAACTATGTTGACATTGGGTCTTGTTCCTTGAGGTACAAGTCATGTATTATGGTGAGTGTCTTTTCAATACTTGAGGCATTTGATTTTGTTACATCTATTACTTCTTTTGATTATCTGATGTTTGCTTGGTCATTATTCTCTTTGCCTTGTTTTACCTTGGTGGTTGACATTACACCCTACTAAGTGGGTCACCCTTAGGGATAGGGATGCTACTAAGAGGTCCTTTGGATGAGTCATCATGTCATTATCGACCATACTTGTCACTTTCCACACTTCATCCCCTCATCTCCTTACCTTTTGGGATTTTAGGGAGTACTGACCTAAGAAGGGGTTGTCCCTCATTACATGACAAGAAGGGGATGAATTCCCAAAGGCTTGTAGCTGAAAAGAGATAAAATCCAAACCATTAACCTTCTATATGCTCACCCAGGGATCTTTAAGACAATGAAACGTCTCTCATAAAAATGGATGGGATCCGTGAAAGAAAAGCTAATAACAAATGCCAACCAGGGAGGGGCATGTGTGGGAATTGGTTTTAATGACACATGTTTCCAACTTGGGGAAGCATGATGTGACCAGAATAGAGTCAAGGTGGGCACAATTTTTATTTCTTAGGTAGAATCCCCACCTTGGCTTCAACCTGGAAACATCCTAAAACTAATTAAAGGAAATAAATGGGCTTGGAAAAAGGTTGCATTGAAAACGAAGGTGAAACACACCCTCTACAAGGGAACCCGTAAGTGAGACACTACAAACCCGTGTATGTCATGAACCCCATGCCTAAACATCTTCCCCTCATCCATGTCACATTATACACATGAATTAGAAGTAGCCCCCTTTGGGAAACACCCCTAAACTTAAGGGACGATTCACCCAATAGGTCATTTTGTCAACCCTCCCATACCTAAACTTGGAAAATTCCATAGGGTCTTTGAGCATTTGTTTATTTTGATGAGGTGGTTTGGATGTAGATGCTTATATGTCTCTCTTATTGATTTGATTACTCATAATGATGCTTTTATTTGATATCCTTGGAGGGTGTATCCATTCATTTTTTTAGGACCTAGCTGGTGGATATTTTGGGAGAAACAAGCCTATTTTGGGCTTCCATCGGGCTTGAATCCCACAGGTTGAATTCCAAGGGCCCACATGTCGGATCATGGTTAATTTCCTTGGAGGCCTAGAGGACACCTTGGAGGAACTTTCCTATCCCTCACATGCCAAACTATTTTCTTGGAGGGGCCAAAAAATCACCATTGAGGAGTTGACATCATCATTAGGGCTAGGGTTTTGGTGGTGAAGTTGTTATTTGTTGAAACTTGGAATGACATGGTGGGAGAAGGCTATAGAACATGAGAGGGAGGATCTATGAGCCCCAACAACTTCAACTTCCTTCTCCAATGACTTGCTCAAAGGGACAAAACATCACCCCTGGAGGGGTGACATCATTTTAGGGTTTCTATTGTGCACTTTTTAGATTTCAAGTTTGAATTGAAAATGAATTATTTTTGTAAAGGGGAAAAATAAGGGTTGTTGTCCCCTTATTTTTTTGTTTACCCTAACTTAAGTGGAAAAAGTGTGTTTAAGACATTTTGTATAAATAGAGATCATTTGAATCTCATTTTCATCATAACTCTCCCATTGTGAGAAGTACTTGGCTGAAATTTTCACTATACTTGAGGATTCTTGGTGTTTATCTCTCTTGAAAATGGTTTTTGGTGTTATATTTTGATGAATGGATGAGCTAAGGTGGTGCACACCTCTAGGAGACTTGCTTTCTTTCTATTGGATGGTAAGTTTCTTGGTGAACTAGGGTTTGATCTCTCTCTTTCTTGGAATTGGTAAGGAAAAATATGCAATTTTTAGCTATTTATTGCTCTTTCTTGGTTATTGTTGGTTAAAACCCTAGGAAGAGTATGTTGGATACACCCTCCATTAAGCTTCATCTAATTTTCTGAGTTTATAAGTCATTTTTCAAGGGTTGTTAGAAGAAATACGAGTGTGTATACCCTCTTAGATTTTACCCTAGTTTGGTTAGAATACCCTAGGGAGTAAGAGAATTTACACCCTTAGGGACCTTGTTGATAAAATTTATGTTTAAGGACTCCATTCACGCAAATATTTAAAGGCAATAATATGATTTTTACATTGGATATGTAAATTACTTGCCTTTGTAAATGTGAAAAGTCAAGATTTTGAGATTGTCTAAGTTGGAATCAATTTTATGCTTTGTATGATTGATTGAGACACTAGGGTGTCTCAATTTACTGAGTACTTATTGTTGTTTTAATAAAAAAAAATACACAGCCACTAGGTTTGCATCAAACCCTAAATAAATCTCTAAATAACTCACAGTTCAACCGTCAAAAATTGCTAATAATTTACCCCTACTATCAACTAAGCCAAGCGCATTGTTTGGGTGGTTTCTTGCAAGTTATGGTGGTTGAATTTTATGTTGTAACAACTTGTTTTTCTACATCCATAAGGATGATAATTATCATTGCAGTAACTTGTGTATTTCAGCCTTGTTTCATGCTAAAATCTTGCTCTTTCATTCTTGGTTTAAACTAGTATTTACTAGCTTGTCTCTTTCTTATTTAATTAAACTTTTAGCATCTATATTTTCAAATCTTACTATATTTTTTTTGTTGATATATATTATTGTTTACTGATTCAATTAGGGATAGAAATCTTAACTTTCTTGTCTACTTAACATATTACATGCATACTTTGCTTTCCTTGTGTCTTGGGAAGGTACACATCACCCTTTACAGGTACTCATACCTCTCGGTAACCATTGGCTACCACCAAGAATATTTCCCAAGCCTTTATGCACTTAGTATATTGACCTATAGGGGATACACTTCCATCATACCACGTTCCATCTCATTTCCCCCTAATTTCATCGGGATTCCACCTTGAGGTGATTACTTTATCTCTAAAGTGATAGGCATACCTGCCTAAGGTGAGAGTGGGTAGGTGTTATCTTCATTATCCCCATTTTGTGGTTGGGTTGAGATTTTCCCAAACTACAACTTATGCGATAACAATTCCTATCCACATTGCTTCTCATCTGGACCATTTCCTCATTCATAGTGATTTCCTTATCCTCCCCCTCTCTATTTCCTCCAATAAATTTCCCTCCACCCTTTCCAACCATAATCCCATCTTCCTTTCATTAGCCTCCCCCTCTGAAATTTGGCCCTATCTCCTTTTGTTTCAACCCCTTGTGGCTTCACAATGGATAGGCCATCTCTCTGATCAAAGTAAATTGGAATTCCCCTATACAAGGTGTTGACGAGTCTAAATGGACTGTCAAGCAGATAAGGGAGAATTCCCGATGGTAGTTCCCAATTAGACCTACTCTCGTTTGGTGTAGCATTTCCCGAGAGTATATGGGAATAGTTGTCACTCAAAATTAAAAGAAGAAAAAGAGGAAAAACAATAGACTACCCCTAAAAGAGTTTTAATTAATCCTAAGGATAATATAACTAAACGAAACTTATCTAGTTTAATTAATTTTAACCTATCATGGGAGAAAAACTAAAATAATGAGTATAGAGAAAGATAACATCATCAGAACCAGAAACAGTTCAAGTATTCTAATGATAAATGAAGACAACAATGTTATAAATACATAGGCAAATATTTGTACGATACATCCACAACATCATTTTTGTACATGTTATCCCTTACCCTAGGGATAGCTAAGGAGATCATGTGTCGAGGCCCGCAGGTCTTATACATGGAGTGTCGAGAGCTGAATGAATTGAGCATGGCCCCGGAGGGCCCCTCTTTTCTTCAGTGCAACCTATTTATTAGCAGTAGCAGCATCCATCCCACCATCCTGGTCCTAAAGTAGCAGTAAGTCTTGCTCCATGAGGTAATGAGTCAGGGTATCATGGTATGTGTCACTCTAATTATTGAAGCATGTAAATATATTGCATTGAATTATCCTTCATTTCATAACGTTTGCTTGGAAATTATGATGTTTAACTTGTTCATACCTGGAAAGGTGACATGATGCCCTAGTAAGTTGATCTCCCTTTAGGATGGGTTTCCATGGGTGGGTCTATGAAAGGTCATCATCTGTTCCATCCATACTTACCACTTTCCATCTTTATTCCTCTCATCTTCCCCTACCTATGTTCGGGCATTGGGATTTTTCACACTAGGAAGGGTTGTACCTTGCCTTGTGGGAAGAAGGGGATAAAGGCCCAGAGGGTAAAAGTAGTTCGCAAGAGTTAAAATCCAAAGATGAAATTTTTTAGATGCTTCACCCAAGGATTCCCTAGAAAGCAATAAAAATCTTCTCAGTAAGGAAAGGTAACCCATAAGAAAAATAAAAACTCAAGGTATTAGTTGGTGGATGGGAGGTCTCATCAAGAGTTGGCCTATTATGACCATGGTCATGTAGCGGTATGACATTACCATCTATCTGGTCACGAAACCAGGGTAGTGGCTCCTGGTGGCATAGCCAAGAGAAAGGGGGTCACATCACGAGCCAATCTTTTCATCTCCGTGAAATGCTTGTGGATAATGTTATTGTTGACGATTAAAATCATAACGATAAATTATTCTCACAAAGTATTGCTAAATACCTATTATTTAACTATGATAATAATATAATACTAGTAGGTGGGACCCCCTTGTAGACTAGAGGCGCAAGGATAGACATATTATACATGTTTTGTTGTTGTTTTTTATGCTGCCTACATAGTCCTACATTTTTTTATGATGCAGTCTTGGTTTCATTTGACATGATAATAGGTGGATGATACATTTTTGTGGAATGTTTTTTCTGGTACAAAACATTTATATGATTATGAGGAGCATGTTATTTACAGTTGTTATGATTTAACCTTGTCACTAATCCTTATGATCGATTACCTAGCCACATATATGAAAAAGATATTTTAATGGTAGCATGGTCAAAACAAAGAAAAAACTTATGAAAACATCCTAAAGTTAAACAAAGGGAAAGAAGTTATATGTTTGAGCTATGATAAAGGACTATATGCAAGTTCGATTGGAAAAGTTAAGGGATATTGGTGTTAGTCCTAACTATTATGATATTGTTAGTTAGTGGACTATGTGAATTTCATGAGATTTAAATGGAGGCGCATATGGCATGTTTAATATGTATTATGCCATGGCGTTATGGCAAGGGTTAACATGTAAATGATATTGGGTGGCACACTATGTAATGGATATCATCACATATCTCACAATGGTTTGGCATTAAATATGCATTGGTTATATGGTTTAATTGTTGGTTAATGTGATGCTTACTGGGTTGTCTCATACTTCAAATTGAATGGGCTAGGTGATGGAACCGATGTGCATTTAGTGCACGTCACTCCATACTTTCCCTATCGCCCATCACCCTAGCATTGTTCCATTGTTTCATTTTTTCTCTCTGTTGGTTGTGAAGCTCCACATATTCAGGCTCTTGGAAGAAAGAAGGCTTGGCCAACTCGCCATTTAAGCATTTTTCCACAGGTATGATTCTTTTTCTCTCCATCCATGATGTATTCTTTGTTGTATGAACCAAATGATGGCTCATTGATGCTTGGATTTCATGGGTTCTTGAGAATTTCAACTGTGTAGATGTGTGTTATGGATCTCTATGATGACTGTAAAATGTTTAGGATTTCAAGTAAAGAATTGGGTATTTTAAGTTGCACATTGGTTGTTTGCTCGGTTGGTTTAGTATCATGATGGGTCTTTGTGGAATAATAAGTGAACAGTGGTACAAAATGGCTCTATGTTGATGATGGAGGGTTTTGTTCTACGTATTACTGTTAGTTAATTCATTCCCTCGCAGTCATGGTGGTAACCCTTACCCAGTCGCAGAGGAATTGCCAACAGTTGATGTGTTCTTTCTTCAAACCTCGATTCATAGTCGTTGGCCCGTTCTTACTGTATTTTCACTGAAGTATCCCAAGATCCAATATTGGTTGGCCCTAACATTAATACATGCATGTATGGTTTTGCATTGATACAAGTTGTATTTGAGCATTCTGTCAAAAGGACGAGTGTGTCCTCACTGGTGTCATTGTCAAGTAGTTTGGCTCTTAACTGGTGTTGATGTCAAGTGGTTTGGCTCTTAAGTATTGGAAAGGGATGTTATATCTCTGTGTTTTTTTTTTATGACTATCGTTGTTAAATTAACCCTCGCCTCTCCTCTGCAAGTGTTAAATGCACCATGTGCACTAGGTTATTTTGCTCTACCTGTCTTTGCTCTCCTCGGGTGTTGATCATTGGTTATGTCTAGGACTTGAAGTAATAAGTAAGATTGTGTGGCTCACTCCTGTGTCTTTTTCGAAAGGCATTTTTTCCTATGGTTGATATAAGTCTCGAAATAACTTCAACTCTTTGTGTTGTTGTTTAAGGATGAACAGACTCTTGTTTCTTCCTGACATTTGATTTTGACAGAGCCTGATGTAGACTCCATTGTCTTTGCTCACCTCGGGCACCTTCTGGGGTTGTCAAGTATTGAGTATCAGTGAATGGTTATGGAGGTCTTTAAAACACATGCTCTCTCATTGAATCTCTGTCTCATCCTTGTATAGTAAAATTGTTGGAATAAAAATGAAACGGGAACTTGCACACAGTCGAGGGTTGTCTTCCTATTTGTTATGGTTTCACTCATTGTGTTTTAACATCTTGGTCTTGATCGCATATGCAAACACCTATGTGGTTTTTTCTAAGCCCGATCAGGGTTCTGCCAAGTTTAAAAATGATGCTTGTGTATAGTTTGGTTCTTTTCGCTTCATATATTATATTGGAATCATCACTCAGATTACCAATGGTTTTAAAAGGAAGTTATACCCATAGAGATAAGGCTTGGGGTTTATGTTTTGGTTAACTGTTGTTTAATTTCAAGATTTTGTGACTGATATGATGAAGACTATGTATAATCATGCATATTTTGAAGTTTGTTCACGTTTGAAAAGAGACCTGTGTATATTTTGATTGGGCCCGATTGTTGATTGGTAGACAGTGGATGTTGATTATTATCATGGTACATTATGGATTATCAGGGATAGGTGTCAAACATATTATTGTGTATTTATTTTTTTTTAAATGGGGGGATCAGTGTTTCGTTAAATAGGATTGTTGAATGGAAAGTTTTTTATATATAAGTTATGATTTCATAGACTATTATGAATTAAAGAAATTCTGGGAAATTTAATTATTGGAATAACAAGCAGTTTGGTATACAATTAAGAAACAGTGAATGTTGGTGCTTTTTTGATGGCGTTCACCCGGGCACCTACCTCAGCAGGTCCTGCACCTGACCTCCCGGTCTTCAAGGATCGCTCAGTGTTCCCTTCTGAGATGAAGTGGCTCTTTGGACTCCCAATGGAATCCCTATGAAAACCACGATCCACAGGTCCTTCCTTCACCCTGTCACAGCCTTCTGGACGACCATGAAAAAATTCCCCACAGGGAATGTAATATCAGGTTACAGGGTTTCGTGGTCCCCGACATTGAGATTTCTTTACCTCTTGAATCCCCAATCTCCGATGAATATATTTTTCGATGCACCTTTTACGCGTTAGTCCTCCTGGCTAGAATCCAGGCCCATATGACCAGAATTCATAAGACCACAACCTTATCTTCTTTCAGGATTTTGGACTTCGAAATCCCGATGTGCTCCAATTCCCGTTAGTCCCTTCGGACTAGACCTTTGGTCCACGCGACACCCCCTTATATGACCGCAACCATACCTCCCATCGGGGTTTTGGACTTTCCAATTTCCAAATACACTCGTCCTCAGGATTCGCGATCCCTCGAATCCTGATTTCCCGATATGACGTCCGCTAGCAACTCCTGTCTGCCTTTAGCCTGAACAACGGTCATGATTGTCTATGATACCAATGGCTCTAGATCTCCCTCGGAACTTCGGGGTTTCAAATGTCAAAAATCATTTTCCCACAAGACTACCGATCTTTCAAATCCCAGTTCTCCACTATGCTGACAGCTGGCTCCCACAATGGCACTTCCCTCCTTATCGGGGTTTCGGACTTCGCGATTCTGAAATGCCCAAACCTTGTGTCACCAGGATTCTCGATATCTCGATGACCGAAATGCTGATAGACGACTTCCTGTCGGGACTTTCCCCGATGACTCTGATTACTGCCACGCGTCCCCTGAAGATGGATGGTTCAGATTTCTCCTCGCATTTTTGAGACTTCTGATGTCCCGATTTTCATGACCTCAGGAACTCCGATTTCCCGATCATCGATATCCCAATGTCTAGTGCCCAGATCTTCGGAATGGACGATCATGTGACACGTGTCCTCTCTCAGATGGACGACCCAGATTTGTGTCGGGGTTTTCAAGGTGGACTTACCAGATCTCCTATCCATAAGAATGCCGATATCTCGACTTCTAACGCCTCGATGTCTGCCACGTGTCTCCACAAATGGACGGCTCTGATCCTTCCCAGGACTTTTACCATGAAAATTCCTGATCTTCTGCTCTCATGACTCCTGATTTCTCGATCCCCGATGCCTCGATATCCCAATGCTTCTCGGGGTTCTTACTCTTCTCACGAGGGTTTAAACCCTGTGCAACTCCTGTCAGATCGGACGACTGACGGGTAACTAATCAACGATCCAATGATTCATGACCCCTGGAACTTGAACTTTGAATGCAGCCGTAAGCTCCTTGCTTCTTTGGCAGATCCAACGGCTGGCGAGATTTTGTAAATATTCTCCACAAGACCCTAATCGTTGATCTCTTCCTATGTGATGTTTTCTACGGGGTGAACTTAGTATTCCTCTGTGAAAACTGGTCCTCCGGCGCGTAACTTTGCAGCGCCTGTTCAAACACTCCACGGCACAGACTCCCTATGCTTCTCTTCGACAAACTTGAAAATCTTGTTCTTCCTGAGCTTCACACAATTCTGAGTCTTCAAGAAGACCCTTGCGCGCACTCCTTGCAGCAATCCTCAAACACTTCCAAGTGTTAAGTTCTTTTGACTCTGTGCACACTTGCAGCAGCAGTCCTTCAATACTCCACTCAGATTCACAACTGAGACTTTCCTTAGCCTGCGCACTCCTTGCACGACTCTTATAACCCAATTTCACTTATGGGTGAACGAGAACAAGAGTTAAACTATCTGAGCCTTCTGTCAACGCACTCCTTGCAGATGACTTCAACTGCACTCCTTGCAGGAATCCTTGCTCAGATAGAGAAACAATTGAAACTCATTCCACTTCCTCTCAGATTTCAATCTCAACACATGAAATCATATACACAACATAATAGCAAATGCATAACAGGAAGTAAATACTCATGAGCATGGCATTCAACATACATACATAGAGAACAAACACAAAACCATGGATTTGAATTAAACTCTTCTATTAATTCAAGCTCTGTACATGGGTGTTCTTCCTCAACTCTCTGCTTCTCTTCTCAATGCTCGGGATTATGTTACAATGCACAATGAGGGTGTCTATATCCCGTTTCCGTCTTTTCTTCTAAAATTGTCTAATCTAAAATTAAAATCCTATCTACCTGCATTAACTATATTAAATGTCGTCTATCTACTTCAGACAAGAGTGTACGGCTCAAGGTCTGATTACAATATGCAAGTGTGCCTCATCTTAATGGCTCATTTAATATGGCGCATCAACTCCAAGGTGTTTTCAAAATTTGTGTTGGCTCGCTTGTCGTGAGAGATGCTCCTGCATCATACTCCCTCACTTGAAAACTTTCATGGGCTCCTGTCCATGAGCTCCTGCATGGTCTGTCCATGCTTTTGTATCTCTTCTTCGTTTTCCCAGCTGGCATCTTCAACTGGATGGTCCTTCCACTTGACCAAATATTCAAAGTATTCTTTCCTTCTGGTCTTCTTGCTGACTCTCTTGTCCAGTATGCACTCCATCTGTGATCTATCTGCAACTGGCATATGTTTTCTCCACTAAACCTCTGGTTTTTCACCTTTAGCTCATGTTTCCTCAAGTTTATATGGGTATAAATCTGAGACATTGAATATCATAGAAATTCTGATCCCATCGGGTAATTCAATCTCATAAGAATTCTCTCCAATTTTCTTCAAGACCTTGCATGGTCTGATTTTCTTCATCTTCAATTTATTGTATGTTCCTCTCGGAAACCTTTCTCTTCTCAAGTGTGCTAGAATCAAGTCACCAACCTCAAATTGGAGTCATCTTCGATGTTGATCTGCTCTCCGCTTATACTCCTGACTTGAATTCTGCAGTCACTCCTTCACCCGGTTGTGAAGTTCTTTCATCGCCTCTGCAAATTCTTCTGCACTAGCGCTCCTAGTAGCAGTCTGTTCTGAATCTCTCAATTCAGAAACTCCTCTCGACTGCGTGCCATATACAATCTGAAATGGACCTTGCCCTGTACTCCTGTTCACTGAGTCGTTATATGCAAACTCTGCCTGCAGCAATATATTGTCCCAACCGCTGTGGTGCTCTGTCACCAAGCTTCTCAGCAAGTCTCCCAGACTTATGTTTACCACTTATGTCTGTCCATCCGTCTGCAGATGATACACTGAACTAAACAGCAAGTTAGTCCCCAGCTTCTTCCATAATTTCCTCCAAAAGTGCCCTAAGAACTTTGCATCTCTGTTCGAAACAATACTCCTTGGTAAGCCGTCAAGTCGAACGACTTCTTTGAAAAACAGGTTCGCAATGTGCGTCGCGTCACTGGTTTTCTGACATGGGATAAAATGTGCCATCTTGGAAAATCTATCTACTACCATAAAGATCAAATCAAATCCTCTTTGCATCCTTGGCAATCCCAACATGAAATCCATGCTAATTTCATCCCACGGCCTCTTAGGTATGGGCAATGGTTGATTAAAACCTGCATTCTGCTTCCTTCCTTTTGAATGTTGGCAAATTTTGCATCAGTCTACAAACCTCTTGACCTCTGATCGCATCCCTGGCCAAAAGTATGACTCGCTCAGCTTCACAAATGTCTTATCATGACCGAAGTGTCCGGCCAATCCTCCATTGTGTTTTTCCTTCAACAGATTCTCCCTCATGGAACAATTTGTAATACACAGTTGATTGCCTTTAAATAGCAATCCTTCCTGGATCATGTATTTGGCCCATTTGCTGCTATCTCTGAGAACTGGATTCTTGGTTGCTTCATATGCTTCCTTAAAGTCTAGATCATCTGCGTACATGTCTCTGAGATCATCAAAACCTAACATCTTGACTTTGAACTCCTGCAACAACAAACATTTCCTGCTCAAAGCATCAACAACGTTGTTAGCAGTACCAGAAATATGTTTTATCATAAAAGTGAAATTTTGCATGTATTCAACCCATTTAACATGCCTCTGATTCAACTTTTCCTGTTGAGTCACAAACTCCAATGCATGGTTATCACTATATAAAACAAATTCCTTTGGAACCAAATAGTGCCTCCATTTCTTCAATGCCTGGATGATGGCATAAAATTCCTTATCATACGTGGAATACTTCACCTTCGCTTCATTCAGCTTCTCGCTGAAATATGCAATTGGTCTATCATCTTGACTTAAGACTGCTCCTATTGCAAACCCGCTTGCATCACATTTTACCTTAAATGTATTTTGAAAATCCGGCAACACCAAAATTGGTTGTTCCATAATCTTTCGTTTCAACAAACTGAAACTCTTCTTAGCCTCTTCAGTCCAGTGAAAATATTTATGTATTTTCTTCACTGTATCCATCATCGCTGTGCTAATTCCACTTAAATTCCTAATGAATTTTCGGTAGAAACTAGCCAAACCGTGAAAACTTCTCACCTCAAATATGTTCCTCGGTGATGGCCAATTCTTGATTACCTCCACCTTATCTGGATCCATCCTCAACTCATTTGCCGAAATAACAAATCCCAAATAAATGAGCTATGTCTTCATGAATGAGGACTTCTTTATGTTTATCAACAACTTCTCTTGCTGTAATCTCTTCATCACAATGGCTAAATGCTTCAAATGTTCAACTTCCATTTTACTGAAAATCAGTATATCATCCAGATTTACGATAACAAATTTTCTGATGAAATCCTTCAGGACTTCATTCATCAACCTCATAAAGGTACTTGGTTCATTTGTTAAGCCAAACGGCATAACAAGCCATTCATACAAACCCTCGTTTGTCTTGAATGTTGTTTTCCATTCATCACCTTCTCTCAGGCGAATCTGGTGATATCCACTCTTCAAATCAATCTTTGAAAATAATTTTTCTCCACTTAAGCAATCCATTAAATCATCCATCCTTGGTAATGGAAACCTGTACCTGATGGTTATCTTGTTAATCTCCCTTGAATCAGTGCACATCCTCTAGCCTCTGTCTTTCTTCAGACTGAGTACCGTCGGAACAGCACACGGACTCAAGCTTTCCCTGACCAAACCTTTGTCCAACAAATCCTGGACTTGTCTTTTGACCTCTTCATTCTCTTGCGGCATCAATCTGTACGCGGCTTTGTTTGGTAAACTAGCTCTAGGTATGAAATCAATATGATGACTCACACTTCTCATTGGTGGCAACGAACGAGGTAATTCATCCACTACTATATCAGCGAACTCTTCCAGCAGTTCCTGAACTTCTTCTAGCAAATCATCCACTCTTGTGCTAGTCAGAACAATCTTCGGTTTTCTAACCACAATGAACTGTGGATCCTCCTTCTTCTTAACCTCGGTAAGGAGTTCCTTCCCACTCATGAGAAGTACTATGTTGCTTACTTCTGGTTTTAGTTCTTTATCCTTGATTGGAAGCAACATGTGTGTCCTCCCATTCTTCTCTAGAGTGTATGTGTTCATTCTCCCATCATGAATCACATTTCTATCATATTGCCATGGTCTACCTAGCAATAGATGAAAAACATTCATAGGAATGACATCACATAATATCTTATCATTATATCCACCTATCTTAAATTCAACTAAGCATTGTTTGGTGACATTTACCTGAAGTCCCTTTTGTAGCCACGAAAATTTATATGGATTTGGATGATCAGTCGTCTCCAGCTCCAACTTTTCTACCATCTCGGTTGAAACGATATTGTCAGTGCTTTCGCTGTCCACAGTGACCTTACATGCCCAACCCTTGGTCTTGCAAGCTGTTCTGAAAAGTCTGGTCCTTTGGACTGAACTTTCCACCTCTTTCTATGGTGTCAAAAGGACTTTTCGCATCACCAACGATCTTCCGCCTTCAACGTCTTCCACCTCAACATCTCGCCTCTGCGCTTCGGCGATGTGAGTCTCTCCTCCATATTTCTTTTTCTCTGGACACTCGAATGACTTGTGCCCACTTTTTCCACACGTGAAGCATGTGATTACTCCACCTCTTCCTCTTCCTCTACCTATGGTATGAGGAAACCTATTATTATCAGCATATCCTCCTCTCTACTTAGTATGTTGTTCTCTTTGCTCAACATATTTCGCTCGTTGTGAACTTTCACCTCTCTCTGTCCAACTCTAAGGTTTCTTCCAGTCGTCCCTGGGCTTCTGGGTTCTTTCCTGGGAAACCGATTTGCCTCTGGGATGACTTCTGCCTTGGCCTCTTTGACTCTGCTTTCGGCTTAGCTTCTCTTCTGCTTTTAAATCCATATGATAAGCATCCTCCACCGTTCGGATGGTTTCCATGCTCATTTCATCTTGAATCTCATATCTCAAGCCATTCATATACCTGGCCACTTTTTCATCATTGCTTTCACGATGACCTGCCCTGATATTCAACCTGTAAAATTCCTCAGTATATTCCTTCACTGTCATCAGCTTCTGTCTCAAGTTCTGCATCCTCCTGAACAGAGAAATTTGATAGTCCCTGGGAATGAATTTTGCCTTCATCTTCACAATCATCCTGTCCTAGCTCTTAATTTTCTGCTTTCCTTGGCAACGCCTGTCAGCTTGTAGTTCATCCCACCACAAGGTTGATGTCCTTTTAATCTCGTGATGGCATGCCTGAATTTCTTGTCTTCTTTGATATCTTCATAGTCAAAATAGGTGTCTAGAGCTCTAATCCAGTCTAGAAGCTCTTCTACATCCAGATTTCCCTCATAAACTAGAATGTCCATTTTCACCTTTGCACCCATTCTTGCAACAACTTTAAGTAAGCGCTCATTTGCTGCATCTTCTGCCGGAATTTCTTCTTCTCCATGTCCAGCATCATCTTCATTTTCGGATTCACTGATATATCCTACATCAGTTGTGCGCCTTTGTCTTATCTCCATGTCCACAACTCTAGCACGTAAGTTATGCAGATCTCTTTCTACTTCTAGATTTTGCACTTCTCTACCCCTTCCTCTGGGCATCTCCCTTTCCTCCTCTGGATCGGGTGATTGTCTATCCCTTCTCCTTGGCGGCATGGTGAATTCTCCTTTTTCTCTACTACAGAAAGCAAAGAAGCTTCTCTAAGCTCTGATACCACTTGACGGCATCCACCTGGGCACCTACCTCAGCAGGTCCCGCGCCTAACCTCCCGGTCTTCAAGGATCTCTCAGTGTTCCCTTCTGAGCCGAAACGGCTCTTTGGACTCCCAATGGAATCCCTGTGAAAACCACGATCCACAGGTCCTTCCTTCACCCTGTCATGGCCTTCTGGATGACCATGAACAAATTCCCCACAGGGAATGTAATATCAGGTTACGGGGTTTCGTGGTCCCCGACGTTGAGATTTCTTTACCTCTTGAATCCCCGATCTCTGATGAATAGATTTGTCGATGCGCCTTTTACACGTTAGTCCTCCTGGCTAGAATCCAGGCCCATATGACCAGAATTCATAAGACCGCAACCTTATCTTCTTTCGGGATTTTGGACTTCGAAATCTCGATGTGCTCCAATTCCCGTTAGTCCCTCCGGACTAGACCTTTGGTCCACGCGACCTCCCCTTATATGACTACAGTCATACCTCCCATCAGGGTTTCGAACTTTCCAATGTCCAAATACACTTGTCCTCAGGATTCGCAATCCCTCGAATCTCGATTTCCCGATATGACGTCCGCTAGAAACTCCTGTCTGCCTTTAGCCTGATCAATGGTCGTGATTTTCTATGAGACCAATGGCTCTAGATCTCCCTCGAAACTTCGGGGTTTCAAATGTCAAAAAAAAATTGCCCACGGGACTACAGATCTTTCGAATCCCGGTTCTCCACTATGCTGACAGCTGGCTCCCACAATGGCACTTCCCTCCTTATCGGGGTTTCGGACTTCGCGATTCCGAAATGCCCAAACCTCATGTCACCAGGATTTTCGATATCCCGATGACTGAAATGCCGATAGATGACTTCCTGTCAGGACTTTCCCCGATGACTCTGATTGCTGCCACGTGTCCCCTCAAGATGGATGGTTCAAATTTCTCCTCGCGTTTTCGAGACTTATGATGTCCCAATTTTCACGACCTCAGGAACTCCAATTTCTCGATCATTGATATCCCGATGTCTATTGCCCGAATCTTCGGAATGGACGATCACGTGACACGTGTCCTCTCTCAGATGGACGGCCCAGATTTGTGTCAGGGTTTTCAAGGTGGACTTACCCGATCTCCTGTCCACAGGAATGTCGATATCCCGACTTCTGATGCCTCGATGTCTGCCACGCGTCTCCACAAATGGACGGCTCTGATCCTTCCCGGGACTTTTACCATGAAAATTCCTGATCTTCTTCTCTCGTGACTCCCGATTTCCTGATCCCCAACACCTCGATATCTCGATGCTTCTTAGGGTTCTTACTCTGCTCACGAGGGTTTAAACCCTCTACAACTCCTGTCAGATCGGACGGCTGACGGGTAACTGATCAACGATCCAATGACTCATGACCCCTGGAACTTGAACTCCGAACGTGGCTGTAACCTCCTTGCTTCTTTGGTAGATCCAACGGTTGGTGGGATTTTGAAAATCTTCTCCATAAGACCCTAACTATCGATCTCTTCCTTTGTGATGTTTTCTACGGGGTGAACCCATTATTCCTCTGTGAAAACTGGTCCTCCGGCGCGTAACTTTGCAGTGCCTGTTCAAACACTCCACGGCATATACTCCCTGTGCTGCTCTTCGACGAACTTGAAAATCTTGTTCTTCCTGAGCTTCACACAATTCTGAGTCTTCAAGAAGACCCTTGCGGCAATCCTCAAACACTTCCAAGTGTTGAGTTCTTTTGACTCTGCGCACACCTGCAGTAGCAGTCCTTCAATACTCCACTCAGATTCACAACTGAGACTTTCCTTAGCCTGCGCACTCCTTGCAAGAATCCTTGCTCAGATAGAGAAACAATTGAAACTCATTCCACTTCCTCTCAAACTTCAATCTCAACACATGAAATCATATACATAGCATAACAACAAATGCATAACAGGAAGTAAATACTCATGAGCATAGCATTCAGCATACATACACAGAGAACAAACACAA
>SNQJ01S0140855.1:5201-24969 GCA_010110895.2 Picea sitchensis
CATTTTCCCAACAAGAAAATAACACAATATCTTGATACCAAAGTTCATTCAACATGGACTACGTCTCCGGGCCCTGCTTCAAAGTGGAGAGGCTTTATATTATTCTCAACAACAAAATTGGCATAAATACATAATTATACCTCAAGTCTGAAAATGACCTTCAAATATGTTTCCAAGATGAAAAAAAAGACATCACCGATGGAATCGTAGTGAGGATTAGTGTAAAATTGACTGTAAATTCGTCTCAAACAGACAAAGTCACCTCCAGGCCTCTCCTAGGCTTTCTGCCTTGTAAAACATGCCACAACCTATAATTAATGTTTTGTCTCTGCACAAATTTATGTGCTTGTATGACCTTGTTATCCCCCACTTTTAGGGATAACTAGGAGATCATGTCTCAAGGCCCATAAGTCCTAGACATGGAGTACCGAAAGCTGGATCGATTTTAGCATGGCCCTAGAGGGCCCATATTTTCTCCCTTACAATGAATCTACCTTGCCAGCAACAACAACATCCATCACCATTGGCTTGGTCTTGTGTCAGAGATGGTTCTTTCTCCATGAGGTAATGACTCTGGGTATCATGGTATGTGTCACTCTGATCTTCAAAACCTTTGAATATGTGCACTTAATTCCTTTTGTTTCTAACAAATGCTTGGATATTATACTTGTCCACTTGACCATGTCTAGAGGGAATGATAGGATTCCCTAGTAAGCCTGTGTCCGTAGGTTTTGGTTTTCCACTGTGGGGATTTCTGAAAAGCCATCATCCGCTCCCATCATAGCACCACTTTTTCATCTTTCTTCCTGCTCACATATCCCTTTACACTTGTCCGGGCACTGGGTTGACCTATTTTCAGGATTGCACCTTACCTCATGGGAAGAAGGGGATAAAGGCCCACAAGGTAAAATAACGATGGCAAAAGATAAAATCCTAATAATAAAACCTCAAGATGCTTCACCTAGGGATCCCTGAGAAAGAAATAAAAGGCTTCTCAGCAAGAAACAAGAGGGACCCATAAATATAATAAAACAATACCTAGTCAGAGGATAGGGGGTCTCATCACGAGCCAACCTATTAGGTCCATGGGTACCTAGTAGTATGACATTACCACCAGCTAGTTACTATGCCAGGGTAGTGAACCTTGGTTGCATGGCCAAGAGAAAGGGTGTCTCATCACGAGATGACCTTCTCATTTCTGTGAAAGTACTTGTGGGTAACACTGTCATCACTGGTCACCATGCTAGGGCAGTGTCCCCTAATTAGACTCTTGAAGAAAAAGAAAGAAAGAATAAAGAATAAAAAGTAAAAGGCATAAATGGATTTGGAAAAAATTGCATCTAGGACAGGTACAACTCGCCTTCTACAAAGGCACCCGTAAATAAATCTTTGCATCCTCTACTCTCACTAAACCCACTTGCCTAGACATCCCTTATCCACATCACCCACTTACATGGCTCAGATGAAGTCTCTTCCAGAAACATTCCTCTTCCAGTGGACACTAGCCCAATAGAACGCTCTATCACTTTCCCCAAACTTGTATTGCAGGCTTGTATAATGTCTTTGAGATTTTAACTGGGGTAATAGGAATTTTATGCACATGTATAATAATATTTATGATGAGATGTGATTGAGATTGCTATGATCTTTGTGACTTATGAGCCCATGGAGGGCGTAGCTGTTGATGTGCAGGATCATACCCAATGGACAGGTACCATGTTGGACCGGTACACATGGGGAGATGATCAGTTCGGACCTCCATGGGGCTGAAGATCCCACTAGATGGATACAGAGACCCCATTAGGGGGTAGAGACAGGACATAGATGGATCAGAGGCTTTGCACTGAAGAAGAGGAGGACGTTACACCAGAGGCACCCTGATAGAGCTTGACCTAGGGGGTTGTGCCCTCTCCATTGGAACGCTGACCTTGGAATTCCCAGGACGTCACCCATGATGATCATGATGTCATCCATCTTTGTGGACATCTTGGGAGGTATATTTCACAGTGTTGGCATGCGTGCCAGGTTGGAGAATCCCAAGGAGGGCTAACGTTTTTCTCCAGGATGCTGCATTTTCCCTAGAAGGGGCTAACGTCACCCTAAAAGGGGCATGACGTCTTTCTTTATCTTGATTAGGGTTTAATTTTAAGTATTTAATGTAAAACAATATGACTTTTAGTATTTTGGCCTTATTGGCCTTTTTATGACCTAAAAGTGAAATTAGGTCATTGTCTTGTATAAATTGAGGGTTTAAACCTTCATTTTAATCATCATCTTTCACTCACCACTTGGTGAGGTCTGAAATTTGCGCCCTATTTAGGGTTTTGGCTGAAATTTTGAGGCACACTTGCTGAAGGAGACTTTTTATTGGCATTTTGGCATTTATCTTGGTGGAAGGTGTTACAACTAGGGTTTGCTACTTGATTTCTTAGTTAAATGTAAGTAAATATCTCCAAAACTTCTTGAATGAATGGTTGTAGTATTATTTCTTTTGCATTTATGGTTATAATTTTTTGATTTAAACCCTAGGGGACAAGCACACATAGAAGGTCCTTGTCTCATGTCCTTATCAAAAATTTTAGCCATTTTATTTGCTGAAGATAGAGCCTTGCCTTAGAAACACTCTACTTTTAGCACTTGTTGAAGAGGATTAAGCCTTGCCTTAGCAACACTCAAATCCATCTTCTCCTATGCTATCCATTTTACCTGATTGAAGCTAAGAAGGAGAAAATGCATCAAGGCCTAGTTCCCCTACACCTTGGTGAATCGATTTTCCCTAGGGTTTGCCTGGTAAAGCCTTCCCTTAGCAACACGTTACCTGCAAAACCTCTTGTCTCGGTTTTATGCAACCTTTTTAGATGGACATTTTTCTAGAAAGATAAGGAATGAAGAGAGAGCACTGAGGCCTAGTTCCCCTATAACAAAGTGAGCCTCTCTCCCCTAGGGTTTCATCCCTGAGGCCTTGCCATAACAACACCTCAAGTTCTAACCCTCTCGTCCTTAGTTTTATTGTTATCCTTTGATCCTACAACTCTTGTGTCCTCCTGTTGACTCCATATTCCCTAGGAATGCACTGACCTAATCCTTAGTGTAATCTCAAAAAACCTTCAAATACCTTTGATCAAACCCTAACTTTACTAACCCTAGCTTAAAACTAACCTATCTAACCTATTGTTGCCATCATCTTTTGTTGTAAACATCATAGTGTAGTTGTCATTTTACTATTGAGCAATTGAATGGGTGGTTAAGGTGTTATCTAATGAAGTGTTGATTTGTTACATTGAATGCCAAGTTTTCTTTAGCATTTATTGAAGAAGTGATATTGTAATTTTGTCCATTATAAAAACATTGACTTCATCAATATTTATTTCTCAAATGCTTATATATCAGATAGTCATTGATTATATGAAGTACTAACTAAGCGAGTAAGCTTGCATATATATATTTCTTGTTGCATTGTCTTGGGAAGGTACATCTCCTTTTAGTAATTACTTCTCTTTATTGGTTGTTTAGCTGGACTGTCTGCTCGGTGGTGACTTGTGAGGGGGAATTATAATTTAGCTTTCAATCCTTTTCCTTCTCAAAACCCCAGGTCACTGGGGATGTCTCTCCTGGGCCTCACCTCCCTAAAAATAAAGAACCTTCCTATCGAGGTGACATTGGGTGGGATTGGTTCATTTACACAAGTTTGTCTCTTTACATCTATATTTTATCCTAACTACAAAATGCACGATAACATTTTGGCACCGTTGCCAGGGAACATTGAGTCAACCTTCTGTTGGTGACGAAAGTCGCTCCTGGATTGCTAGCAGGAGCAGAGCCTGACGCCCATCAGTTTTATGTCACGATTGTTCATAGATGGGTGATCGAATGGCAGGAAACTCAAAACAATATCGTTCCAACTCTGAAACTAGGCTAGGTATGCATGAGCAAGTGAGGTCTTGCGTAAACTTCAGACAGTGAGTTGTAGTAAATGGTGGACAGGTGGAAGACTTATATAAGAGGAACACAGAGGTTTGTTATTAACATCGGGTTTCTAATAGGCTGAGGAAGAAGACGTCCAAATGAAATATCATCTTACATTCAAACACAAAGCTAGAGAATGCAATAATGAAACAATAAATATTTTATCATAACATAACTACAATAGCTCGCACAAATCATTCAATCATGAGCTCTCTTAGCATGAGACGAACATTAGATGGAGTAAGAAGAACTGTCTATCATAAAACAAGAAATCTCATATACAGATGCATAAGCTGAAAGCTAGAATAGTTGTTAAAACATTACAATAGGGAGCTCTGCTCAACCATAGATGCCTTACAAAATACAAAGACTGAGTTTATATACTCAGAGAAAATCACCTAATAGAGGTGTGCCTAGTCTCCCAAGGCTTGGTGTCTCTTCAGTAAAACTCGTACTGATATCTTTCTTTAAGTGCCATCTTAACTACGCATGGCTCCTGTAAGGAAGGAGGCTGAACAATTAAGTGTTGGGCTAGCGTGCGCAGACTCCTCTATCGAGTTGAGGACTTCGGCATTGCATTTTTTAGAAACTCGATACACAGGACCTCCTCAGGCAGATGGTTTGCTAGACCCTCCATCCCGTCACTTAATGAATGAAATGAGGCTTCAATCACCCACTCTTGTCGTCATTTACTTCAGACGGGAAACAGGACCGAGGTCGGATCAAATGGCACTTGGAGGTCGCCACAATTCCTTCTTTGAATCATGCATGGTGTCTTCAACCCTTCCTGAACAAATTTTTCCTTCACAACTGACCATGGGCTGTGACCGCATGCTTATCCCCAAAGAACTTTCGGCGTTCGCGAATGGAAGGAGTTAACCCTTGCTTCTTGAAATCACGATGAGCAAAACGCCAAGACGACTTTAATCTGGTGCCATGCGCCCTCTAGATCTGAAGGTCCTAACTTCACCCGATGCTGCTGTGGGCCCCAGGTCCTGAATGCTCTTTCTACTTCATGTATCGGGATATGATGGAGCTATTTTTTGCGTGTTGGAGTTGCGATGAGCGAGGCGTCGAGATGGCTCTACTTGCTACCAGGTGTCCCCTTTGGATGGATGACTGAAAACACTTCGGCGATACTGTGGGGCTGAGTCCCGAACGCTTTCGATGCTTCATGTCTTGCGGTTGGGAGGAGCTAGTCCTTATGTTTCAAAGTCACGATGGGTGAGAAGGTGAGGAGCCTAATCACGCACCACGTGTCCCTTTGGATGGACAGCTGAAAACACTTTGGCGATACTTTGGGCCTAAGTCCCGAATGCTTTTGGCACTTCGAGTCTCGCGGCTGGGAGGAGCTAGTCCTTATGTTTCAAAGTCGCGATGGGCGAGAAGGTGAGGAGCCTAATCGCGCACCACATGTCCCTCTGGATGGACGACTAAGATCTTCTCGGTGATATATAAGTGCTATCCATTGCGCTAATCCTGGCACAACTCTACTAACCGTGATTACCCGCCGATCATTGATCTGCTCTATACATGGATCCTGGCCGTTGATGACATACTTTTCCCACTCGCTTGATTGGAAGTCGAAAAACGAGATTTTTCCATGCTTCTCTCAGGCACTTCTCGCGTAACTTGCAGACCCGAATGCTCTCGAGCCCAAGACAAGAATTATTGCTATCATTAGGCTCCATGGGGAATAGATTCATCCCTGTGATGCTCTAAGAACTCATTCTGCAACTTCAGTGCCCTGCTGTTGGGCTATGGAGTCATGCTCAAAACATCCCATTGCTGAAAATACAGGTCAAAAAATAAAAGTAACAAACTAAAGATACATGCTCAAAGGAGCTTATTTATATACAATCCTAAAATAATAAAACACTTTAGATGGGGCTAGGTGAAAGCAGATTTCCACCATAGCCATTCAAGCAGCTTCCTGGATAGAAGCTCCTTCCTTCTGTCAATGATCATTAGCATATGGTGTAACCGTGACAGAAGAATAGTTACACTCTTCAACTCCTCCTTACAGGCTTGAGTTGAGATGAAATAGGGCGGCTCCAATTTATGAAGGAAATGCAACTCCATGTATTCCTTAACAGGCTCATAGGACCAGTGGCAAACTCTAGAAAATTGGCGACAGGCAGCCTCCTTTGCTACACATTTGTGGATGTGTGGTTGAATATCTATGGTAAGCACAGGTGGGTGGACAGCTGACGTAGGCTGATTGATCTCAAGCGGTGGCTGCTCACTGACTGGCTCTGTGTAGTCTGTAAACTACATCTTCGACTGCTCCTCTGGTTCTTCTGGTGCCTCTTCTTGGCTCTTCCCCAGGTCAGATTCGTATTCATCATAAATAGGGACCATGGGGTGGTTCTGTTGGATGACTGGCTCTTCAATATCTCTATAGTGATCAAAAGTAGGATAAGCTTGCTGATCATCATCACTATAATATATATCAAAAAGGGGTTGTCCTTCATTGATATGATCCTCCTCCAGAACAGTGATCCCATCAAAGATTTATGTTTCAGGGACAGCGGGACCTGCTGCTTCTGGCTACTCATACATAATCCTTTTCTCTTTAATCCCAGGTAAAAATATATCGTGAGAAGCCCCCTGGGGGAAAAGAGAAGAAACCTCTTCCACAACTAACCCCTCTTTTAAAAAGAGAGGGTCTTCGTCATCATGAGCAGAGCTGCTAGGAACATCTGCTTCCACCCGATGCCTAGGTAATCCATCTACTATAGACCACATCTTCTCTATAAACTCATAATTTTCATAAGAGGCATGTTGATCATTATGAACCTCTAAAAGAGCAGATGCATCTGAAATAATGTCAGATGCTTCCGTTCCAGGGCTAACACAATTAATATCATTCAACACCTTTATTTTTTCATGGAAAATGCTTTCCTCCACAGTAAAGGATTTATCATGGACATGGTCTTCAGGGCCAACAGGTCTTCAGGGACAACATTTTTCAAACAAGCAATCAGATGGATAGTAGTTTTTACAAAATGAATTGAAAGCTGTATGAAAACCTGTTAAAGAGCGGATGCTTGTAGTGGGAAGAGACCGACACCATTCAAGAGCAGCTCCCTTCAATGAATACCTGAAGAGCTTAATCCGGACATCCTCATGCATGATATTGTGTCGGTGGATAGCCTCATGGAAGTCCAGTAAATGCTCAGCTGGTTCTTCCCAATCTGATGCATGAAATTCCTGGAGGAAATCTTCCCATTGGTCTCTATCAGGAAGTGCATTAGGAAAGCCAACTATCTGAGAAAAGTCACAGAAAGCAAACCTTTGAGCCAGAATTTTCTCCATATCGAAACAGTGGAGTTGCCAATCGATCCTCGAATCACGGAGTTACCAGGTGAAAGATGCACAGCTTCAAATATGCCTGGTCCTTGTTCACCATCAAAGGCTATATCTTAACGTGTCGTTACCCCATAAAGCTCCTCAAGCTGAGAAAGTAGCCGTTGAAACCTTCTCGAGAAAGCTCCTTAAGGTCAGCTTTCAAGTGTGCTAACAGTAGTCACAGCTAAAACAGTGATATGGAGACAATGGAGTCGCCACAATGGAGTCGCCAGGTGCACAGTAGCAATATTTAAGGGCTCTGATGTCTGATGCACCTTCAGAGTCAGAGGCTCAATGTCGTTCTGCCCAGGGAAAATCTTCAACTTCGTCCCTGACAACGACGCCAGAAATGTTGGCAACAGAAGTCACTCCTGGATTGCTAGCAGGAGCAGAGCTCGACGCCCATCAGTTTTATGTCACGATTGTTCATAGATGGGTGATTGAATGGCGGGAAACTCAAAACAATAGCATTCCAACTCTAAAACTAGGCCAGGTATGCATGAGCAAGTGAGGTCTTACGTAAACTTCAGACAGTGATCTCTAGTAAAGGGTGGACAGGTGGAAGACTTATATAAGAGGAACACAGAGGTCTGTTATTAACATCGGGTTTCTAACAGGCTGAGGAAGAAGACGTCCAAATGCAATATCATCTTACATTCAAATGCAAAGCTAGAGAATGCAATAATGCAACAATAAATCTTTTATCATAACATAACTACAATAGCTCGCATGAATCATTCAATCACAAGCTCTCTTAGCAGGAGATGAAAATTAGATGGAGTAAGAAGAATTGTCTGTCATAAAACAAGAAATCTCATATATAGATGCATAAGCTGAAAGCTAGAATAGTTGTTAAAACATTACAATAGGGAGCTTTGCTCAACCATCGATGCCTTACAAAATACAAAGACTGAGTTTATATACTTAGAGAAAATAACCTAACAGAGGCATGCCCAGTCGCCCAAGGCTTGGTGTCTCTTCAGTCAAACTCGTATTGATATCTTTCTTTAAGTGCCATATTAACTACACATGGATCCTGTAAGGAAGGAGGCTGAACCATTAAGTGTTGGGCTAGCGTGCGCAGACTCCTCTGTCGAGTTAAGGACTTTGGCATGGCATTTTTGAGAAACTCGATACACAGGACCTCCCCGGGAAAATGGTTTTCTAGACCCTCCATCCCCTCACTTAATGAAGGAAATGAGGCTTCAACCACCTGCTCTTGTCGTCATTTACTTCAGACGAGAAACAAGACCGAGGTTGGATCAAATGGCACTTGGAGGTCATGGCAATTCCTTCTGTGAATCATGCATGGCATCTTCGACCCTTCCTGAACAACTTTTTCCTTCACAACTAACCATGGGCTGTGACCGCGCGCTTATCCCCAAAGCACTTTCGACATTCGCGAATGGAAGGAGTTAACCCTTGTTTCTTGAAATCATGATGAGCGAAACGCCAAGACGACTTTAATCTGGTGCCACGCACCCTCTGGATATGACGGTCCTAACTTCACCCGATGTTGTTATGGGCTCCAGGTCCTGAATGCTCTCGCTACTTCGCATATCGAGATATGATGGAGCTATTTTTTACGCGTTGGAGTTGCAATGAGCAAGGCGTCGAGATGGCTCTACTTGTTGCCAGGTGTCCCCTCTAGATGGACAGCTGAAAACACTTCGGCGATACTGTGGGCCTGAGTCCCGAACACTTTCAGTGCTTCATGTCTCACGGCTGAGAGGAGCTAGTCCTTATGTTTCAAAGTCGTGATGGGTGAGAAGGTGAGGAGCCTAATCACACACCATGTGTCCCTCTGGATGGACAACTGAAAACACTTCGACGATACTGTGGGCCTGAGTCTCAGACGCTTTCAGTTCTTCGTGTCTTGTGGCTAGGAGGATCTAGTCCTTATGTTTCAAAGTCGTGATGGGCGAGAAGGCGAGGAGCCTAATCGCGCACCACGTGTCCCTCTAGATGGACGGCTGAGATCTTCTCGGTGATATATAAGCACTATCCATTGCACTAATCCTGGCATAACTCTGCTAACCGCGATTACCTGCCGATCGTTGATCTGCTCTATACATGGATCCTGGCCGTTGATGACATACTTTGCCCGCTTGCTTGATTGGAAGTCGAAAAACGAGATTTTTCCATACTGCACTCAGGCGCTTCTCGCGTAACTTGCAGACCCGAATGCTCTCGAGCCCAAGACAAGAATTATCTCTAACACCTTCCTCAAGATGACAACTTTTCAGTAAGCCTTGCCTTAAAAGGTTTTATCTTACTAGCTTACCTAGCGACTCCACTTAGGGTGTTTCCCTTATCTTTGATAGTTTCAAGAAAATTGTCTGGAAACTCCACTGATGACGAAGCCAAATATGACTTCTCAATGGGACCCAGGAAATTTAAAACCCCTTGACATGAGTAAAATCTTGAGATACCCTCGACAGATGCTCCTGAAGTACGAGAGATGGCTCCCTAGATTCACTAGTAGTGATGGGGAAAGAGTTGATTATCATATGAATGATTTTTGGGATTTCTTTCAACTCCACCTTATTAGTGATGATGCTAAATATTTGGTTATGAATACTTTCTCTTCCACCCTTTATGGAAATTCTAGTAAGTGGTATGACAACTTCCCCAATGCTAGCATCACAATCATGGAACAGTTGGAAAAAACCTTTCTCAAAGCTCGGGGTTTGGAATTGGAAGATATCCAAATGTTTCTGAAAGAACTAGAGTATGCAAAACAAAATAAAGATGAGATTGTCTGGGACTTCCAACATAGATTTCAAAGATTGATATATAAAATTCCTAGAGACCATTATCCTAAAGACAAGTACCTCCCAGATCTCTTTACAAATGCACTCTTGACGCATTTAGGATTTATCTTAAGTAAAATGAGGCCAAAAACACTCCATGAAGCATGTAACATGGCCATGTAGATTGAGGCAAATCTCTCCTTGTCCAAAGGAAAACACACTTCCTCTCTATGGACAAAAATCAATGGCCATACTATAGACACTCTCAGTTTGATAAAACTAGTTTCCCTTGAAACCTTTACTGATGATTCACAAGAAAGAAGGGAACAAGTTTTCGACCAACATAATGAAGACAGGGTTAAGGAGATGAAACCTAAGAAAAGTGATGAAGTATCAACCGACACTCCTCCTTCTAATGAGACCATCCAATAGCCTATTTCTCCTGAAAAAAAAAAGATGATGAGGTTAGTTGTTTTCCATTTCAGGATTTAGATGACACCTTGTTCCATAATTCAGAAAATGAGGGAGAAATGAAATCCTTGAATGAAGTAAATATTCCTTGCTTTACAATCGAAGAAAAAGGAGAAGGTCATGAGGATGAAACAATAACGCATGCTGAAAACAACATAATCCTCAAAGCTCCTGCACAAGAAGAAACAGTAAGTTACCCTCCTCCCCAAAATTTTGATAATTTTCTACTTTATGATTTGGAAAAAGAGGAGATAGATGAGCCTATGAGTGTTTTGAATCCTCCATCTTATGATACTGATACTGACATAATTGATATTGATGAGTTCATACATGTTGGAATATGTAAATGGGATATAATTGGTTTTGATATGGACCCCATTTATGACATTGAGAATCATTCTCAACCGTTGCCTTCACAATTATCACGACATATTACATTTGATTTTTGGCAACAAGGGAATGATATTTTTATCGATTCTCCCCAAACACCCAAGGTTGACCTAGTACCATATTATCCTAACAATTTTTGGTCTTACCTTGAGGGTTTTGATGAGTACTCCTCCGAGCACTTGGATTTATTCTTCAAATATGATTATCAACCACCATTGGGCTCCATTTTTGATAGGATTAAGAATAATGTTTGCCCAAAGAAGGATTCTCTTGACATATCTCTCCAACCACCTCTTATTACTTTACCTTGTTGTATCATTAAAGGTGTAGTTGGGAATTATATCATTTGTGTTGAGTTTCCTCAGGGGAGAATCCTAGAAGCCAAGGGTTGGTTGAATACTATAGGTTTAAGAATGACATCTCACCTCTTCAAATTTCCCTTGAGAGTTTTCCAGTCATTTACTAGATTGTTGTTAATCCCTTCCTAGACTTCAGAGTGTGAGGACATCCTAGGTAGCCAGTTTGCAAGCCTCTTGAGTCAGTGTTCTGAACCTTCGAATTTTTATGACCCTTTCCTGATGATTTTATCCCTCCCACCCGCCTCCATGAGTTAGATTTTGTGATTTATGATGATATGATACATGTTCTAACCCATGCCATTTTTGTTCTTGATTTATCACTTTTTTGGTTTATGATGAAGCACAAAGGCAGGTATTGTGGGGCATTGGTGGATTGGTTAAACTGGTCATTTGACTACATCCAACATCCAACCAATAGGTAAGTACATGCAAGTAAGTAGGAATTTTTCATTCATGTATTATACCATTTGTATTGCATGTCAGTTTGCTTTACATTCACTATTGATTGATTTATTTCAGTCTTATATGCTGGGGTGGTATCACCACCCCAATCAGCTGCTAATTTTTTCTATTGAGATCAAGAAGGTAAATAGGTTATTCCATAGATGCTGAGGTTCTCATGCACTCTACGCTGAGAACATGTCCTCGAGTTGGAGCCAGATGTTATCCCCCACTTTTAAGGATAACTAGGAGATCATGTCTTGAGGCCCACAGGTCCTAGACATGGAGTACCGAGAGATGGATCGACTTTAGCATGGCCCTGGAGGGCCCATATTTTCTCCCTTATAGTGCCTATACCTTGCCAGCAAAAACAACATCCATCACCATCAGCTTGGTCTTGTGTCAGAGATGGTTCTTTCTCTATGAGGTAATGAGTCCGGGTATCATGGTATGTGTCACTCTGATCTTCAAAGCCTTTGAATATGTGCACTTAATTCCTTTTATTCTAAAAAATGCTTGGATCTTATACTTGCCCACTTGACCATGTCTAGGGGGAATGACAGGATGCCCTAGTAAGCCTGTGTCCATAGGTTTTGGTTTGCCACTGGGTGGATTTTTGAAAAGCCAACGTCCGCTCCCATCATAGCACCACTTTTTCATCTTGCTTCCTACTCATATATCCCTTTACACTTGTCCAGGCATTGGGTTGACCTATTTTCAAGATTGCACCTTACCTCATGGGAAGAAGGAGATAAAGGTCCAGAAGGTAAAAGAAAGATGGAAAAAGATAAAATCCTAAGAATAAAACCTCAAGATGCTTCACCCAAGGATACCCGAGAATGAAATAAAAGTATTCTCGACAAGAAACAAGAGGGACCCATAAAAATAATAAAACAAGACCTAGTCAGAGGATAGGGGGTCACATCACGAGCCAACCTATTAGGTCCATGGGTACCTAGTAGTATGACATTACCACCAGCTGGTTACCACGCCAGGGTAGTGACTCTTGGTTGCATGGCCAAGAGAAAGGTTGTCTCATCATGAGCCAACCTTCTCATTTCTATGAAAGTACTTATGGGTAACGCTGTCATCACTGGTCACCATGCCAGGACAATGTCCCCTGACTATCCTCTTGAAGAAAAAACAATAAATAATAACGAATATAGAGTAAAAGGCATAAATGGGTTTGGAAAAAATTGCATCCAGGACAAGTGCAATTTGCATTCTACAAAGGCACCCACAGGTAAAGATTTTCATCCTCTACTCTCACTGCACCCACTTGCCTAGACATCCCTTATCCACATCACACACTTACATGGATCAAATGAAGTCTCTTCCGGAAACTTTCCTCTTCCAATGGACATTATCCCAATAGGACGCCCTATCACTTTCCCCCAACTTGTATTGCATGCTTGTATAATGTCTTTGAGTTTTAACTAGGGTAATAGGGGTCTTATGCACATGTTTAATAATATTGATGATGAGATGTGATTGGAATTTCTATGATCCTTGTGACTTATGAGCCCATGGAGGGCGTAGCTGTTGATGTGCAGGATCATGCCCGACGGATAGGTACCATGTTGGACCAATACACATGGGGAGATGATCAGTTCAGACCTCCATGGGGTTGAAGAGCCCACTATATGGATGTTGAGAGCCCATCAGGGGGAAGAGACAAGACATATATGGATTCAAGGCTTTGCACCGGAGAAGAGGAGGACGTTCCACCAGAGGCACCCTAACAGAGCTTAACCTAGGGGGGTTGTGCCCTCTCCATTGGAACATTGACCCTGAAAGGCCCAGGATGTCAACCATGATGATCATGACATCATCCAGCTTTCTAGACATATTGGGTGGCATATTTGGTAGTGCTGGCACGTGTGGTAGGTTGGAGAAGCCCAAGGAGGGCTAATGTTTTTCTCCATGATGCTACGTTTTCCCTAGAAGGGGATAACGTCACCCTAAAAGGGGCATGACGCCTTTCTTTAGCTTGATTAGGGTTTAATTTTAAGTATTTAATGTAAAACAGTATGACTTTTAGTATTTTGGCCTTGTCGACCTTTTTATGACCTAAAAGTGAAATTAGGTCATGGTCTTGTATAATTTGAGGGTTTAAACCTTCATTTTAATCATCATCTTTCACTCACCACTTGGTGAGGTCTGAAATTTGCACCCTCTTTAGGGTTTTGGCTAAAATTTTGAGGCACACTTGCTGAAGGAGAATTTTTATTGGAATTTTTGCATTTATCTTGGTGGAAGGTGTTACAACTAGGGTTTGCTACTTGATTTCTTGGTTAAATGTGAGTAAATATATGCAAAACTTCTTGAATGAATGGTTGTAGTATTATTTCTCTTGCATTTATCGTTATAATTTTCTAATTTAAACAAGAGGGGACAAGCACACATAAAAGGTACTTGTCTGATGTCTCTATCAAGATTTTTAGCCATTTTATTTGCTGAAGATAGAACCTTGCCTTAGCAACACTCTACTTTTAGCACTTGTTGAAGAGGATTGAGCCTTTCCTTAGAAACAATCAAATACATCTTCTCCTATGCTATCTGTTTTACCAGATTGAAGCCAAGAAGGAGAAAACGCATCAAGGCCTAGTTCCCCTACACCTTGCTGAGTCGATTTTCCCTAGGGTTTGCCTGGTAAAGCCTTGCCTTAGCAACATGTTACCCACAAAACCTCTTGTCTTAGTTTTATGCAACCTTTTGAGCTAGTCGTTTTTCTAGCAAGCTAAGGAAGGAAGAGAGAGCACTAAGGCCTAGTTCCCCTACACCGAAGTGATCCTTTCTCCCCTAGGGTTTCATCCCCGAGGCCTTTCCATAGCAACACATCAAGGTCTAACCCTCACGTCCTTAGTTTTATTGTTATCCTTTGATCCTACAACTCTTGTGTCCCCCTGTTGACTCCATATGCCCTAGGAACACACTGACCTAATCCTTAGTGTAATCTCAAAACAACTTCAAATACCTTTTATCAAACCCTAACTTTACTAACCCTAGCTTAAAAATAACCTAGCTAACCTATTGCTTCTGTCATCTTTTGATGTAAACATCATAGTGCGGCTGCCATTTTTCTATTGACCAATTGAATGGTTGGTTAAGGCATTATCTAATGAAGTGTTGATTTGTTACATTGAATGCCAAGTTTTCTTTAGCATTTATTGAAGAAGTGATATTGTAATTGTTGCCATTATACAAACATTTACTTCATCAATATTTATTGCTCAATTGCTTATATATCAGATAGTCATTGATTATATGAAGTACTAACCAAGTGAGTAAGATTGCATATATATATATTTCTTGTTGCATTGCCTCGAGCAGGTACATATACTTTTGGTAATTACTTCTGTTTATTGGCTGTATAGCTGAATTGTCTGCTCGGTGGTGACTTGTGAGGGGGAATTATCTTTTATATTTCAATCCTTTTCCTTCTCAAAACCCTAGGTCACCGGGGACATCTCCCCTAGGCCTTACCTCCCTAAACAGAAATAACCTTCCTATCGAGGTGACATTGAGTGGGATTGTTTCAGTTACACCAGTTTGTCTCTTTACATCTATATTTTATCCTAACTACAAAATGTGCAATAATAGGCCTCTTAGCGCGAATTCTCCCCGAGCATTGGAAAATGTTGGTTCTTTAATAAAAATATGGTTTGATTGACCAACAAGGCAGTTAGCCTGGTTGGTAAGTAGAGGCTAAATTAGTATGTGGTTGGGGGGAGGTTTGGGGGTCAAACCCGTGACCTACCATTTTAAGTTATTTGTTGTAACAAAGTTATATATGGTTTAACATATGTTCTTCCAACCATATGTCATTCCCCTCACTCTGCACTAATCCTTTTAATTGGCGGTCTCACCAAACCACCCACCAATTTTAACCCTTGGCTCCAACCTTTGATATGATGGGTGCATGGTCATGGACTGTCATCCCTATTAAAGTCTTCATCAGATTTCTATGGTCGTAAGAATATCAGAATGTGAACATTGGACGGATTTAGTGGGCCATTAGCTAGACTGGTCACCGACCGACCAACAACCATTTAGTATTTTTTTCTTAATTAACGTTTCCCAGCCCACATTGGGCATTTTCAGGGTGCCATGTGGCACCTTGTCATTTGTTGAGCTTTCCTAGTAATGTGTTGACTTTTCCACTGCATATATGTTGACTTAGATGCCACTTGTCATTCTGTCAGGCTACCACGTGGCATCACCTGCGGGTGCCACATGGAACTCACCAATAGGCCCAAGTGGCCACCCAAAATGCCAAATATTCTTGCCATGTGTCAACATATGAGAGTGCCACATCAGCATGACATCATGCTAATGTCACCCTGGTACGGACTACTGATGTCACCTGTAAGGATGATGACATCATCATTGACTTTGACTAGGTTTGACTGCCAACTTTGATCGATCATAACTTCTTCGTTCAGACTTCATTTGAGGTGCCATTTGTGTTGTTTTAAATATTGTGATGAGCACTTCGAATTGGCACTATTTTTTTATAAGATTTGAGGACTTTGAATTTTTTCCCTTTTGAATCCTCATGGATCACATGGCTTATGCGGTCATTCCTTCCATAAGGAGTATTTGATGGTGTTACCCTATTGTTGTGACAGGCACTAAAACCCTCCATTTTTTGTTTGATCTTGTTTGCCTCCCTTAAAATGGAGCCCCTTATTTTTTGATCCTAAGAGAAAGCCTCATAAGTCTCCCTCTCCATCTCAAGTTTCTTTTGATAATTCATATTTCACTTGGAAAAAAAATTAGTACAGGGTGTTGCAATCCAAATTTTAAAATTGATAAAGTTACGTTTTACCCCTCCGAACAGTTTGGAGGAGTTACTTCAAAATCCTTCGAACAGTTTGGAGGAGTTCTTGTATTTTGCTCCCATACACAATGATATCACGAAAGTTGGGAGAAATTCCTTCTATCATATCAGAGGAGTTACTTCTAACTCCTCCGATATGTTCGGAGGAGTTAATTTCAACTCTTCTGAACACATCTCAAGAGTTACTATCATGACTTCCGAACTGATTGGATAAATTTCTCTTAACTCCTTTGATCAAGCCAACCCCAACCACCGCATTAAATTTCATGAATAACTATTTTTCTATATAAATGAAACAAGTTTAAGTTTAGTGTTATCCGACCAATTGCTAGTGAACGAGGAAACTTGAGGATTAACACATCGAGCTCAAATTCATTCAAAACTCTCACCTATCCATACCCACCACATGGCAATGTGATCCAGGTACGAGCACCTCACCTCTCTTCTATTTTAAGGTTAGGGTTACATATTGGTTGTTTTCTTTTCCTTGTTCATTTTTCCCTTACCCTGAATCGACAATCCTTGCCCTCTCTTCATATTTTCTCTCTCGACTACCGTTCCCTTCACCAAACTTACATTTTATTTAGAACCTATCCCTTGCCACGGGATGGACAACCAATCGTCCCTTTACCTTTCACTGCAATGGAATTTATCCGTATCCTTGCACCCAATCCTTGTAAGACCCCCCCAAGCTCACCTCGAGAACATAGACCTTGATCTAGAAAGTCCTAGGGCTTCCTCACACTCCTCTAAGTTAGTCATATTTTTTCCTAGAAGACTCTCCTTTGTTCACAGAAATACCTACCACTCACTCTCAGTCCCAAGAAACCATCGAGGATGGAATGTCCCACCTGGAACAACAAATTGTAGACAACATGACTTCCCTCTACAATGAATTTACCAGAGCCCTTGATGACCAAGTCAACAAATTGGTGTAACTCTTCAAGGGTAAGAATGTTGAGCCAAACCTAGAAGAACTTCACTCTTCTCATTATGAACATACTCAGCCCTCCCACTCCACTTGGGGTTCTCCACCTTCTTGGACTAAGGTTCCTAAAGTTGACATGCATAAATTTTATGGTTCCAACCTGTTATCACTATAACAATTTCTGTGTGAAATCCAATTTCTGGGACTTAGCGAGGCGCTAAGCTAATGTGGAGGCATGATAAAATGGAGGACATGGCCAAATATACTGGGAGGAGGCTAAATATAGTGGAAATGTAGATTTGATGGGACCCAGTGGACCATAGATCATAGGCACTACAGATCAACGGTCAAGGATCGTTTCAAGTGGAGAACTTGCATGGAGGATAATTCCTGAAAGTGGGTTGAAAAGAAAACCATGGTTTTGGCTCGAGATCACATGGCACCACTAGGTGCATTTTAGGGTGATAAGAAGGTTGTCCCAAACCGTTTCCCCTCGCCCCTAAAATCAGAAAGTATATAAAGGGGGGCATGCATTGTTATTTTATTATTTTTCAAATACTACAATGTTGGAAGTTGGAGCGAACGCTCCATTCGAATTGAAGCTCAATAGTGCACCAAAATCACACATCTTCTTCTCATTCACAGGCATTTTTCATCTCCACCATGGACCCTATCATTGTGTTTATAGCAGAGAAAGGTCCCATGTCAAACGAAGAAACCCTTAGAGTGGGCCCAAAATTCTATAAACTTGTTGAATTCCATCCCCACTACAGAAATTCAGACCATTGGGGTCAAAGATAGGACTACATTGATAATTTGGGATAGGAGGGTCATTTCCAAGCATAACCTGTTTAACTCAGTCCAAACCAAGGCCATACAAATGGAGTAGAGTATACAAGAATTCAAAGATCTATTTGAAGATTTGTTCATCAAAGGCCTCCCACCATTTTGGGATGGAAAAGGAAAATTGTATGATTAGGAAGAATACAAATCTCACCTTGCCCAATGCAGAATGGATCGCTCCAAGTTTGAAAGCCTGGAAGAAAACTTGAAAGGAGAAAACATGGTGGAATATTTGATCATAGATTTTTAGATCTTGAATCAATTCAAGATAGTAAATATTGGACTGCCAATCATGATGTATGCCTCTTGCATTAACATGGAGATCCTAATCAAGGAAATGATGGAATATGATATCCCTTCTGACTTTAAGTTGAAGGAGATAGTGCGGTTGGGAAAAACAAAGTGCAGTCTTCTAGGAACCAACAAATAATGCCCAAGTGTCACCAAAATGGCAGATTCGACAAAGGACCAAAGCAGGACAGATGGCGAAGACAAAAGATGAAGAGTCAAAGAAATCGGTCGTTGGTTCATGAAACATTTTTTTTTATCAATCATTGTAATTGGATTCCATACTGAGACTGTCAATTATAATTATTAAAATCAGTTTACAAGCTGAAACGTTTCAGTTCAGCTATTGTAATTAGTCTTTGATTGAAGGAACTCAAATTGTATAAATGTTAGAAGTTCTGAATGTATTAGTTTTGGAAGAAGTGCAAGGGCACCGTTTAGTTGTTCTAAACTCAATTGTAATTTTCTAGAGCTGAATTGAATACATATGCAGAAGCTTTTGAAGTCTCTATGAAAAGATTCTAATGGTGGTGATATGAGTTTTTTATTCTCTCCTTGTATGTATTTCTTGTGTTCTTCAATTCCATTTGCACTTTCTTCTGTTTAAATTGGATAGTTAAAAGATCATAATTCATCTTGTGATGCTCTCGGCTTAAGCAATTTAAACTGTGTGAAATTCTTCATAACTAATTCAAAATTCATTTCATTAATGCTCTGAGGTAGTTAATTGTTTCCTTTTTCTTCTTACACTTTGCAAACTACAATTTATAATTCATATTCATCGCCTCACTTAGCCTTTATCCTCTGGAGAGTTCTACCGGCTGGTCAATTTTTTCATTCAATTTTAGAATTTTGACTCCATAGCCCTAAGTGTCCCTCCCCTTCCTTGCCAGCAAATTTATAAACCCCCCCCCCAAAACAAAACTAAATCTAGCCATTGATTTCCAAAGAAACATCAAGTGACACAAGAGAGTCCTATCTGAGTTGAGTACGCTAGTACCTAGATCTAAAGTTGGTTTGTAGGTTACCTTTGTTGTTTGTTTATCAGTTGAACAAATTTACAGAGTGCTAACACAACCCAACCGAGTGATTTTCTCAAATGGAACAATACTTCTCCCTTCATGATATTCGAGAT
>SNQJ01S0140856.1:0-19307 GCA_010110895.2 Picea sitchensis
CATAGAAGACCTTAGAGCGGCCAACGGAGCCGTTAAACTCGTCAGGGTGGTCCATTCCAAACGGCTTGGGTTATTTAGACAACCCCGGACCGGTTCCACTCTCCAAGTTGACGGACGATCAATTTCGCCCGTCATCAGTCATACATCCGGATAATAATAATAATAATAATAATAATAAAATAAAAAGAAAAAAAAACATAAAACAGAATAGTCGTAGGCCTTTACGCAGGCCTTTACACAACACACAAGGGAGGATCCCGTAGACCTTTAGACAAGCCTTTACCCAGGCCTTTACCCAGACCTTTATACAACCCAAAAGCTAACGCACCAAGTCACTTGTAGACTCACCAATCAAAGAGCAAATACATAACCCAAAGTCCTCATTTAAACCAACACAAGCACCAGCGCCAAACACAGAAAGGTAACCAAATAAAAATTTAACTAAAGCCAAGTGTCGAACCCTTCCACTCCTTGAATCAAGTGATAAGCATTGAAACACGACGAAGAAGCAGAAGAAATGCGCCAATGTGCACGATGCGCCCTCCATTCCTTGAACTCGTGGACACCAGGGTCATCCGAGTAGAGGGACAGCCATGGATGGCCTCATCCTTCACCTCTCCCGAGCATTTGACAAAAAAAAATGAAATAGAAAAGGAGTCGAGTGAGGATAGGGTTTGAAGATATAAGGGTGAGATGAGATTAGGGTTAGGGGATCAGAACGAGGGAGAAGGGCACGTGGGCCTCATGCGAGGACCCACTGCCCCACATTAAAGTTTTTTTTAGGGGTTTAAGTTTTAGTATGTTAGGTTGTAATTAATAGTTTAAATTTTTAAAGTTTTTTATTTTATTTTATTTATAATTTAAACATGTTCATAGTTTACATTTTTTTTATATATAGTTTAAATTTTAAATAGTTTACATTTAAATATAGTTTAAAAAAATATATATGTTTTAAAATTTATTTATATTTAAAATTATGTTTTAAATTCATGATTAAATTTTAAACTAATTAAAGTGACTAATTAATTAGTAACCAATAAACTTGAATGATTAGTTAATTAAGTGAGTAATTAGTGTTAAGGATAAATTATGTTAAACATCACAATAATTAAGTTTTAAATGAAAAGTTTAAGGACTTAAACCATGACACGAGGGAGGGGGCTTCATGCGCACTCGGAAGGTAAGTTAGAGGGATAGGTGAGTGTGGTACAGTGCAAGCATAGCTACCAGATGAGAGAGTCAATAGTTTTCTTAGGCGATAGCATCGATCTTAGATGCTTTAACCCTGACCTAGTCACTTCCCCTAAAGAGAGTAATGTTTGTTTACAGACAAGTAAAAAAAAACTTATGCCTAACCATGTTTTCTAGTTTAAGTTGTGCAAATGTGAATTGCCCTAGACTCTCCCTGAAAAAATTTTGGTCGATGCAGATTCAATTATACATGATGGTTAGGACTCGAGGAAATTGAGGTAGAGGGGCATCATCACAGGGACCGCCAACGCCGCCACCACCATCACCTGAATTAGCTCTCATTCTGCGCTCTTTGGAGGCCATAAATGAGACTTTAAAGGGGCATCAACCAACAGGGTTCGAAGTGGAGCCCCCACCATCTGGAATGGGTAATCCTAAAGCATCGAGGGATTTAGGGGGAGGGCCTCCACCCAAGGACAACACTAGAGAAATGCAGAAGATCAAACTTTCAGAGTTCGCCATGGGTCGTGCCAGTGAATGTGCGGATGCATGGTTGGAAGGAATGACATGATGTTTTTCCTTAACAGACTATGCTTCCACATGAAAGGCGAAGATAGCAATTTTTCAGTTGAGGGATTATGCCTTGAATTGGTGGGGAAACTTACAGAGGCAGTTGCACCTTACCCCATACACTGTCTCTTGGGAACTTTTGAGGAAAGGTTCCGAAGGAAATATCTACCAGCTTACTACGAGGAACAACAGGTGGGAGCATTTCATGCTCTAGTATAGGGGAACAGGGCCATGGAAGAGTATGAGATCAATTTCATGGAGTTGGTGAAATATGTTTCAAACATTGATAGTGATCAACGATAGGCATAATTCTTTGTCTATGGGTTAAACCCTAAGATAAGGGCCATGGTGTGGATGTGGAAACCATCTTCAGTAGTGGAAGAAGTTGAAAATGCACGTTATGCGGAGGAACAAATGAACTTAAATGGAGTTACGAGATTGACCTTTCCGCATAATCCTGGATTCGTGGGGAAGGCCCCTAGAACCTTCTCTAGGGGAGGGAGCTCTAGACCACCTCCTTATGGTAATAGAGTCGTACCAAGGACAGTTTCTACATGCATTTCAATGGTAGAAAGTGCAACATCCCACTCCTCAGCAACAACACAGGAAGGTCCACGACCTTCTCAGGGAGTAACTAGTAGGGGCAGGGGTTCTAGGGGAAGGAACTCATTTCAGAGACCATCACAGAGAAGTGCGCAGGTTCAATCTCGTGTTACATGTTGGGGATGTGGAGGACCCCATTACCAGCTTGACTACCCAGAGTTGCAAGCAGGATTTGTGCATAGAGAAGGAAAGGCTCCGATGGGAATAGCAAGTGGTATCCACCAGATTTATGCAGCAGTTAATAATCACCAGGCGGAACATCAATCCATAGTGCTAGATTCATCAGGTAGGCTAAATCGTATCAATGTTAAAATTTTATTTGATTCTAGTGCTACAGATATTTTTAATTCACCATTTTCATTAGAAAAGAGTGGTTTGGCAGCCTACGAGCACGACGACTTTAAACAAGTCGAGATGGCTTCGGGGGAAAAACAAGCGGTACGACCTAGCATTGATAATTGTCTAGTAAACCTGGGAGTGTGTACTACCAGGTTGAAGGTATACGCCATTTCCCTCGGGACATATGACCTAATCATTGGAATGGATTGGTTAGAATCCCATCGAGATATGGTAGATTGTTTCACAAAAAGGGTGCTTTGCCTTGATGATGAAGGAAGTCCAGTAGAGATCCAGGGTGTACGAAGAAAGGTGTCTCTACACTTTATCTCAATATCAAGGTTAAGCGGTGCATGAGACACGGGTGTTGACTTTATGTAGTGGAGGCAGTGAATGAAAGGAAAGGACCCTCCTTGGATCAGTACCTAGTATTGTCAGAGTTTAAGGATGTTTTTCCGAATGAGTTGCCCGAGTTACCTCCTGAGAGGGAGCTTGATTTTACTATTGAGCTAAAACCTGGTGCATAACCAATTTCCAAGACTCCGTATAGGATGACAGTGCCAAAACTTTGTGAGTTGCAGATGCAGTTGAAAGAGCTACTAGACTTAGGACTAATAAGACCCAGTGTCTCACCTTGGGGTGCACCAGTAATATTTGTGAGGAAGAAGGATAGTTCCTTATGACTATGTATAGATTACAAGGACTTGAATCGTGCTACAGTGAAGAATAGGTACCCTATACCACGAATAGATGATATCTTCGATCAGATGAAAGGAGAAACAATATTCTCAAAAATTGATTTGTGATCAGGGTATCACCATTTAAGAATTAAGGAAGGCGATATTCCTAAAACTGCCTTTCAAACTTTGTTTGGGCATTATGAGTTCATTGTAGTACGTTTCAGATTGACCAATGCGCCAACAGTATTCATGAGCCTCATCAACAGTGTATTCCATAAGTACTTAGACCACTTTGTACAATTCTTTTTAGATGATATCCTCATCTATTCCAAGAATGAAAGAGAGCATGAGGAACACTTACGAGTGGTGTTTTCCTGCCTTAGAGAGAACAAATTGTATGGGAAGTTGTCGAAGTGTTCCTTCTTCTAGAAAGAAATTCACTATTTAGGGCATATAATTTTCGGTGAAGGAATCTTTGTGGACCCAGAAAAGGTAAAGGCCATTATGGAATGGACAGTGCCGAAAAATTCTCACGAGGTAAGAAGCTTCATGGGGCTAGGAGGTTATTATTGGAGATTTGTGGAAGGGTTCTCTAAAATAGCAAAACCCATCACCACTTTGCATCACAAAGGGGTCAGGTATGAATGGACAAAAGAATGTGATAGTGAGTTCATCGAGCTTAAGAGGTTACTAACTAGTGCGCCAATTCTATGAGTGTTAGATATGGAAAAGGAGTTCACAGTCTGCATGGATGCCTCGAAGAAAGGTTTGGGGGCCGTGCTAATGCATAATGGAGGAGTGATAGCTTATGCATCAAGGAAGTTGAAGAAACACAAGGAGATTTACGCTACTCATGATTTAGAGTTGGCAACTGTAATGCTAGATCTGAAACTTTGGAGGCACTATCTAGTGGGGTGAAACTTTGAGCTCAAAACAGACCATCAAAGTTTAAAACATCTCTTCACTAAAAGGGATCTGAATGCCAGGCAAAGGCGATGGAGTGAGTTTATGAGTGAGTACGATTTTGGTATTTCTTACATCAAGGGAAAATAAAATGTGGTCGCGGATGCCTTGAGTAGGAGACCACGAGTCTTCTCCTTGGTACCCTTAAAAGTCAATTTGAGGGAACGTGTGTTGCCGCAACTCCTTGGAGACAATTGGTATTTAAAGGTTACTTCAGACCTCGAGAGTGGGAGGCAGTTAGATCCAAAGTATGATGGATATAGCCTGGAAGATTATGGACTATTAAGATATCGAGGAAGGATGTACATCCCCGAAAGTTGGTATATTCAAAGCATTATACTGAAGGAATCCCATAGAGCACTTTATTGTGCGCATCCATGTGTGAATAAAATGTACGCAAACATGAGGAAGCTCTTCTTATGGGTAGGCATGAAGCACGATGTACTCCATTTCGTCACCAAGTGCCTAGAGTGTCAACAGGTGAAAGCCGACCACCATCAGCCGACAGGTATCCTACAGCCACATGATGTTCCTATGTCCAAGTGGGAAGTCATTTCTATGGATTTTGTTGTGGGATTGCCGTTCACATATCATAGACACAATGCCATTCTTGTGATAGTTGATAAGTTAACCAAGAGTGTTCATTTTATTCCAGTTAGAGACACTTACTATGTCACTAATGTGGCTCGTGTGTTTGTAAGTGAGGCGATCCATTTTCACGAGATACCCAAGAATATCATTTCAGATAGGGACTCCATATTCACTTCTGGATTTTGGACAAGTTTGCAGTTAGCGTTAGGGACTCAGTTGAACTTAAGCACAACTTATCATCCTGAAACAGATGGGAAAACTGAGAGAGTAAATCAATTCATGGAAGACATGCTTAGGATGTATGTCATGGATAATAAAACCCATTGGGAGAAGTACCTACCTTTGGTAGAGTTCTCCTACAATAACAGTTTTCATAGCTCCATCGGAATGACACCCTACGAAGCTATGTATGGAAGGCCATGCAGAACACCGTTGAGTTGGGAAAGATTAGAAGACTGAGTAACAGTTGGGCCAGAATTGATTCAAGAGATGGAGGAACAAGTGATTCATATTAGGTAGAGACTAAAGGAAGCACATGATAGACAAAATATTTATGCAGATGCACACAGGACTGATCGAAGTTATAAAGTGGGAGATCAAGTTTTCATTCATATAAGGCCTAATAAGAGTACCATTCAGTTCAGAAAGGGGACAAATTTGTCACCTCGATTTATAGGACCATTCAAAATCCAAGAGAAAATTGGACCCATTGCCTATTGTCTCGTACTGCCACCCCACTTGCATAAAACTCATAATGTTTTTCATGTATCTGTTCTACGTCATTATGTTGCTGATGAATCACATAAACTAAATTGGAAGGAATTGCAGGTATCAGACGCGGGAACCCTCATGGTAGAATCGTTATGCATATTGGACCGTAGAGTCCGACAGCTCAGGAACCATCTGGTAGACCAAGTTAAGGTCCAATGGGACAAGTATAGTCTAGGATCTGCTACTTGGGAGGATGCCGAGACATTACGACGAGATTATCACTCACTTTTTTGACTACCTTGAGAATATGTTTATCGAAGGTTGGGTGTATGTAAAACCACCTTTTGAATTAGAAAACTAGGATTACCTGAGGCCTAAACACCTTTGTGTTCTATTCACAATAAAACTATTAATGATACACTTGAACTTTTAAGATGTATGAACCTTTATAAATGTGCAAATGTCACTTAAATGATGATGGATATGATGCGACCTACTATGTGAATGTAAATTCTATGAATGCTTAAATGTTATTTGAATGATGATGGATATGATATGACCTACTATGTGAATGCAAATTCTATAAATGTTTAAATGTCACTTAAATGATGATGGATATGATGCAATCTATTATGTGAATGTGAAATCTATGAATGTTTAACGTTATGTGAATGATAGTGGATATGATGCAATCTATTATGTAAATGAAAATCTTATGGACGGGTAATGTTAATTGAATTATGGGGATATTATGAGATCTATTTATAACTTGGAAATTTTGACATTAAAGTTGTTGGTACATGGATACTGAATTGAGATTATGGTTGGATGAATTTACATTATGATAGTGCATAGATATGTATGAGTTTGTGTTATAGACTAATTTGCAGGTCAATGGGCTATGAAATAGCCAAGGGATAATGGTAATGAATGTGGATGTCATGACCACCGACCGAGAAACAATATGGTATGAATATTTGTATGTGAAATTATATTGGTTTGAATGCATAGCTATGATATGTTGACCAGTGCAGGATTTCAGGTGGTGAGACTGCCTAAAACTGAATAAACGATGACAAAATTCCCAGCAATACGGTGCCACTGTATATTCCATTGTAGGGTGTGGAACCTATTCCTATTAAAAGGGGTGGAGTCATTTCCCACCGTGTATCCTCTGAAGCCTGGAGTCATGGGAGGACGGTGTTAGCTCACGCTCCCCTAGACATGTGATGATGACTGTCAGTTTCCTGCTGGGGAAGCTTGGTCAAGATAGTGACACTTCCTCTTACGGGTTCTATTTGGAGTTAGGTCAATACAGTTGACGCTCCAAGATAGTCCAACCAATGAAGGATAGGAATGGAATATGGAAGTAAGTTAGGGAGGAAGGATGAATAGAAATAGTTGAGAGTGTATGGAGATTTGCCTTATGGTGGAAATTATTGTTTTTCCTTCTGAAAAGAAAATGTGTATATATGAATATTCATAATTACTTAACTAAACTACAATTTTCTAAATAACATTGTTGAGCTAGATTATTGTAATTAAGGGATTTCACAAACTTTTGATTGGTTTATTATCTTTTATAAAATGAATATTCTTGTTGATTGGATTGGATGCATACATAAATCACTATAGAGGTGAAAGTTATTGTTATTACTACATGCACGAGACTTGTATGTACTATCTACACATTCATTTCTTGTACATGTATACTAGTATGTATGATTTTTCTTGGCTTACTTACTAATAATGTTGGTTATTAGATATGAATGTGTGAACCATGTGTATTTTCCCTTGTATCATAAAATACTTTAACTTCGGGATGAAGCTTCCTAAAGGGTGGGTGTATGTAACAACCCTAAGTAATTAATCAATTGTCATGATTTAAATAATTGTTTAATGTATATTAGTTTAAGTAATTAATTAATTAATTGTCCTGATTAAATATTTGTTTAATGTATATTAGTTTAATTAATTAAACAATTAATAATCATGATTAAATATTTGTTTAAGGAATATTGGTTTAATAAATTAATAATTTTCATTGTGAGACTTAGTGTATCAGTAGATGACCCATTAATAAAAGGGGATAAGGTGGTTGACACTTAATGGAGGGATAAGGTGGTTGACACTTAATGGAGGGAGAAGGTGGTGANTAAGGAGGGGGGGAAAACACTTGGGAAGGGACTTTGTTTTGGGGGGGCGTTTGGGGAGAATTTTTTTTCATACCAGAGGACAGTATTACTGGTTTTGCTGGGGAGGAGCTTGTTGGAGGATTGTATTACTGGTTTTGGTTGAGGAGCTTGTTAGAGGTCTATCACAGGGGGCACTTGTTGCTGGGAGTTTTGGGCTCAGGGCCCAGGAAACTGCAAGGATTCCTAGAGCTAGGGAGCCAGAGGGGCTCTGTTCCTAGCTGGCTGGGAGGAAAAGATTCAGTTTTCAGGAAGTTTCAAGAAGTTAGCAACAACATGAAAGAAAGGGACAAACTTCTTCTTCAATAGGTATTTTTCCAGTATTAATTTTGTTCTGAATGAAAGTTATGATATGCATCTAGGTATTGAAATTGTGTAATATGTTGTAAAATCTATTTTGTGACTATTTTGGACTGTATAAATTGAGAATTTGATATTTAACTGATTAATTTGCTAGAACTCCATCATAAATTAGATAGAATTGTTGTAATGCAAACAAAAATAGTAATTTAGATTACAAATTTACCATTTAACTTGAAGCCCTAATGAAGGTCTTTACAAAATGTGAACAATTGAGAAAAGTTAGGATACTCGACTTCTGAAGGGGCATTTTCCATTTATGGTAGATATATTTTCCATGTCGTCAGTTCACTGGATGAAAAATGCATACTTATCAAAGTGGAGTTCTGGAAACTAGGTTGGGTCATGAACATTATGGTTGGTAAGTTGGAACAATGGAACTTTTCCAAACTTCAACGTCTTAAAACTTACTCCATCAAGCATCATTGGTTTTGGTATTGACTTCTCTTTTGTTTCCTTAGAATTATTTCATGCGTGGGGTTTTCTTGGGAAATACATTCTATTTGGTAATTACCACACGTTTATGAGTTGTGTTATAGAGCTCGAAACCAATCCGGGACTCCACATCATGGTATAACTAACCTAGTGGGTAGCTAAGAGCTTCTCTCGACGACATTTCTCTTGTTCTCCTTTCGGTTTGTTATATGAAAAATGGGAACCTCGAAAAATGAGTAGAGTTAGTTTAATAGGCATAATATGGGAGGTGATTGAGGTGTCACTTAGACAGTGTAGTCATTCATCATAGATGTATCTTGATATAAATTGCCCATGCCACAAGGTCGTCTTCCCCCTTGGTTTGAATTTACTACCAATTTCTCACTGTCATTCAGTCGATAATCGATTTAATTCTCGTCGTCGAGGCCACCTGGGAATGATAAAGTATCTCTCCACACCCTTCATATTGTTCTTTTAGTTAGAAAAATTAATTAAGTTTCCACGCTTTCTAAATTGGAAAAATCCCTTCATTGATGAGTGTACTTATGCCTTGTTTTTTCCTGGAACAATATAAATCTTTATGATAGTACTACCTATCTCCTCTGAATTTATTGTACCCAACTATATATGCCACCTAATATTTAATGTGATGTTCACTACTCTACACATGCACAAAGTATTATTCTTTTGGGGTGTCACACATGGTTACCATGCACCCCTACATTTGCACCCCATACCAATTAGCTAGCCTGAGTTAAATGGGGGACCATACCAATTTTTGTCTACCCATCAACTCCCATGACTTCTTTGGTATGATGTTCACATGGGATCCCAGATCCGACATGACTCCATCCATCTCATGTGAAATTATTCTTATTTTCCTGGCACAGATCCCTTTTTAGTAGTAGGGTGGATATAGCTACAGTGGTTCCTTCTCCACCCATATAGTTTTTCAACATGTGCGTCAACTTTCTTGCAGCATCAGGATCACTTAACAACTTCAAACAATATCGCAAGAAGTTACTTAATTGATCTTATGATTTCTCTTCATGAAAAAAGTTTCACAACGCTTCTTCATGCAACATGTGCCTCATCTCTTCATGCACATGATCCTCGATTTCCTTTTTTTCTACCTGTAGCACTTGTTCCTTCCTTCACACTTCTTCCATCGACCTTTACATCACACACATGATCTTCCTCCAAAGACTTCTATGTGGTGAAATTCAATTCTTCATGTGCTTGGGCTTCTTCCAACAATCTTTGTGTGGAATGTTTTACTTCATTGCATACTTGGGATTCTTCTAACAATATTTTCATCACACATTGTATCTTTTCACATTCTCTCTCCTCTTATATATCCCTTTGTGCATCGTGCAAAAACTACTTCTATTGTGTAGCATCAAACTTAGGAGGATCTTGCACCACCTTTCCGATCTTTCCTTTCATTATCTGGCATGAGCTTTCTCCACTATCCAAGTCAATTTCCTTTTTGGATACGCCTTAGGTTACCACCTGCACATTATCTTCCTCATCCTTCTGTTGATTCTCACATGGTTCTACCGTTAGCATGTTGCAGTGTGCATTCTTCTCTTCCCACTTCTTCAACAAGTTGGGACAATCATCCATGGCATGCTCGGTACTATAGAAGTATCTATCGAGAGTGCATGGTTTGGTATAAAATATCGAGACATCTCCTATATTTCCACAATGAAAGAAAGTGGGTGGTCTTCCTCCCCCTACTCTATATCCTCATCCTCATTCATGTCCATATCCACCTCTGAGACCTCCTTGGTATCCACCTCTTTCCATGCCTCTGTGATCACCACCTTTCTTCTCTTCCTTCACCCGGAAGGAATCATGGGTGTGGTCTTGCTTAAAATGAAGTGACCAACAGTTGTTCACATCATTCCCCATGGATTTGTATAACTCATAAAATAGACTATGGTGAGTTTTCTAGTATTTCTCTAGTGTTGGACAGTGGGGCGGGATATGTCCCCACTGTATTAAAATATCACACCACTCATTTTGATTTTGAGTCGTCTTTTTTTATTTATTCTTGGTTAAAAATGTGCAAGGGGGGTGGTTCAAATAAAGGGTACCTCCATCTTCTATCATCATTTATTATGAGGGAAAAAATATAGTTTCCTACCCGTAACCATGAAAGACCACCCACTATATAAAAAGAATCTTCCCCTTCTCATAGGGGCTCTTCACCATCCTCACCTACTCAAGCACCTCTACTTTGCACCTCCTCTTCCTCTAATCTTGTGACATCTCTCAACATCCAAGGGGGTCAGACTTCATCTTCTCTGACCCTACTACCACTACTTCTGGTATCTTCACTAGATACCATACTCCTAATGTTGCACCTCTTCCATGGCCTATGTTAATTTGTGCTTCTCTCTAGAAAATTTCTCTCTCCTACATGTCCTACTAGTGCAATCTCCTTCCTCTTCATTCTGAATCTGACCCCTTTATACCTTCTTTATTCTCCTCAGTTATTATTTCCTCTTTATCTCAACTCTTCTTGCACATCTCTTTCTCTCCTCTTCTCTTCTAGGTCCATTCTTTCCTCACCTCATCTCAATATCTTCTAGATCCTCTCAGTGAATCAATCTCCTCTATCTCTCTTTTCCCCCTTATTTTCATCCTCCCCTAGTGCTGGGGGGTTTACTCATCCATCCTATTTGGATCCCTGTGCATCAATCCTTTCTCAGTGGAAAACATCTTGATTTATAATGAGATTTATTCTAGTAGTCTCTTCTGAGGACATTCAACAAAATTTATTTCAACCTCACTGAAAGAATCACCATATTATATAAAACAACTCAATAATGTATCCTTCCTTCACTTGGGAAAACTAGAAGTTAATTGCTTGAACCCACTTATTATCTAACACATTCATCCCATCAATTGTAGTCTGGTTCTAGACCAATGGTTCTTGGGGTCTCAAAGTAGTGTTAGTTGCAGTTTTCCTCTCCAACCGTTCATACAAAAAAAATAGAAACTTAGTAAAGAAACCTCATTCAAATTAGTGTATATGTGCCTCTCCTTCCAACGTTCAACATTGATTATTATACCTCAAGATTCTCATTGATAAAACTCATATTCCTTCATAGTTAACCAGTCTTATATTTCCTCATGAGATGGATTCCACCTCATTCTCTCCCTTCATTATGTGATACAACACCTTCAGGTCTTGGAAACAAAACCATTTGTTGGCTTTCTTATGCACATCCTTCCTAATAAAGTGGGGTTGATGACCTAGGGTAAATTATGAGTTTACTAATGTAACCCCAAGGCGTCGACATATCAATATTCATTCAAGGATCAAATAAGGTCTCACCTGAGACACCATGAGAATCATAGAGACCATCTAGTCTTGTGTCAGAGATGAAGAGATAAAGCATACCAGGAAGCCACTCGGGCTAACATTCAACAGTCCATCACAATCCATTAACAGAATAACAACATGCACCATTAACACATTCATCCATGAAACATAAAATACACACAACCATTGACAGAGAGAACTACAACTTTATATTATCTCCATTAAATGGTAGATTGCATACATCAACAGACTCATAATGCAATAGGAATATCTTCCTATGCTCCAACACATTCTACAAGTTATGCAATACAATGTGTTATGCACTCTCTGTTTATAATATGCACATACTACAAGAGTGAATCCATTAAAAAATATCTACAGGATTGTTTTGGTCACATACAAAATTGTTGCAAGGACTAATAACATGACTCCTGCAAAAGTCAGACTGACCTTCCTTCTACTGCATACATCATGCTCTTCCTTCTCTTTCTTTATTGCTCCTCTTCGTTCTCTTCTCTACATTTCTGGTGCTCTGTCTCTTTCTCCTCTACTCCATTCACTATAGTGAACGCTAGTTCTGCATGCTTTTACCACTCACATGCAACCCATGTAACCTCTTTGGAGCATGGAAGTCCTAACAAAATTTCTAGCTCATCTATAATCTGTCCCATGATCTCCCATGTTTTCTGGGTTCATCAATGGGGAAGATTCCTGAATATCTTCTTTTAATTCAATGTGCATGTGATATATTTCCAATATTTAGTGTGCAGTGTAGAACTTTGATTGGTGCATGAACATTATTCCGTCTATCACGTAGTTGTTGATGTGCACACAAAACTGAAGTGTGCGAATGACTGATTTGTGCTTGCGCAAAAACTTTCCCAAAACATTGGGTGCCAATAAGATGAATTATGGACCAAATTGGAGGTCCAATTTGGGATAAAGGAAGAATGTGAAGAATGCATGCACAAGATTTATGAGACAAAGCGAGTAGAAAAGCCACTAGAAGAACAAGATTCTTAGTTTGAAGAGACTTTTGCATGCTCCATGCATGCATCTCAGGAGCCAGATGCAGAGACTTCTGCACATCCTCTTGTTCCATACATTTGAGATGACATCTCCTCCAAATCAGATCAGATCAAAGTTGTTTCTTTGGCTAAAGAACTGAAGAAATTTTTGGTCTTTTGCATATTTGTCAAGGGAAAAAAGGGGGTGGTGCTCTTCATATTCAATGCTGAAAATTTATAAGAATAATTTATAGAAACAAATTAAATATTTTAATTCTTCTCGGAAAAACACCCAATTTCAAAAAACAAATCGGTTGAAATGGAGTCCAAGAAGTAAAGTTATAATCATTTTAAAATCACCAAATTTTAAGGGTTTTTTCTGGAAACGGCTATGCGATTTGCAAATTTTCACCCAAACATCACATGGTATGGGATTTGGATCTTATTCTTTCCAAGAATAGAAAGTGGATATATGAAGACATCTCAATGGTTCATCTACTTCAGCAAATTCATACAAACATTTACATTTTCAACAAAATATTCAACGAGCACAAACTTGCAAAGTTGCGAGGTCTTTGTGGAGTGAAGGACGTAGTTGCTTAGTAGCTATCTTTCTTTCCTTATTCATTTTTTATGCATTGTACTTTGAGGGGNTTTCCTCCTTTTTTCAGTGTTCATTCATTAGATGCATTGTAAAATGGGTACTTAACATGGCCTTGTTTCCGGGACCCATTATTTATTTACACCTTAGTAGTGTGCAAGGGGGGTATTGGAGATATTGCACACTCATCTAGTGAATTCTTTTCCTGAGTTTGGTAGTCTAATGTTGAGGTAGATGAGAACATTCTCTCCCTCGAATATTCCCTATATTTTAGGGAATCTCATAAAAAATAGAGCACCTCCTAAAAAAATAGGGGCACTTCTCCTCTTCAGTTGTGACTCGGTTAAATTTTAGTTAGACTAGTGGAGGACAACTCATGGATGCAATTCACCTCAGTTTTTTCACTAGGAGGGTACATATCACATGCATGAGTCCAAGAGGGAGCATATCTCATGAATCCATGCTTTCATCTCACCTCCACACATGTGACTCAATTAACTGATGAATGCATTGACATTTTACTTAGACTAGGTGATAGATAACTCCAGTTTTTGCTAGTGAGTGTTCAAATCACTCTAGATCCTGTTTATAGTGCAGTCAATAAGACATGAAACTATCTATGGTGCATTCACTTAGCCATTGGGCTATATATTGGGTGTATTTTTCATTCTACTATTAATGTACTTTAATACAATTTCATTATTGTTTCTCTCATTCTTGCTTCTCTCTCCAATTCTTTTTGCAAGTTTTGTGTGAATTTCTCTAGCTAAGTTCTATGTAAATTTCACAATAACAACACATTTGTTAATACTTCCATTGACATAAAAAATAAAATGTCATAATATGTTGAGACTTATATACAACCTATTTCACTATTCATTATTTAACCAAAATTTTAAGAAAATTATAACATATGAGTATCACGAGACATTATCATTGAAATTTTATGTTGCCTATTTTAAACATTTTTTTATGGGTGGGATAACAAACTACATGTCATTTTAAAGTTTTTCCCCTCATCAATGAACTCATGATATATATTCAATAATTTAATATCAAATTATAATTTTACAAAATATTTAGTGGTAGCCAAAAAAAACAAGAGCCTCTAACTTAACTTATTTTGGTTTGATGTATTGAGATTATATTTAAAAAAAATATTTAGTGGTAGCCAAAAAAACAAGAGCCTCTAACTTATTTTGGTTTTAAGTATTGAGATTATATTTTTTTTAAAATCGAAAAAATTTAAATGTATACAATAAATTAAAAATTTGGAAAAAGATAAATTAAAAAAATTGAATGCAAATTATAGATAAAATAAATTTGAAAAAAATAAATTTAAAAAGATAAATTATTTTGTATTCATTTCCTATTTAAAATATTGAATCTTTTTTAAGTAAATGTTAAAAATACAATATCAAAATAGAATTTCTAATTATATGATTTTGGGTTATTCTTCATCATCAATGGAGTGTTTAATATGTGCGGGTCTTAAACCTTAATACTTCATTTAATAAACCCTGAGATGTAAATCTGAGACTTATTGAGGTCATAATTAATAGTTTTTCATACATAAAATTCAATTATCTTAATCAACCAACGTATTGAAGTTGTTCGAAATAGTAATTACAAGTTGATGAAGCTTCATGTCTCTGTCGATTTGTCAGTCAGTCAGTTAGTTAGAAGATTTGTCAGTTGGTTCTGTCAGTCTGCAAATTTTGTTCATTAGTTTAATTTTACGTTTACTCAAGATCAGTTTTATCAGTCAACAAGTAGGGGAGTTAAATTAATGGAGCCTATTGTATCTTTCTCGAGTCCAGTTAATTACATTAAGAGTCAGCCAAATTTATTGTGCCTTTAATGTTGAGTCAGTTTTACTTCTACACGAAGTCTCATTCGTAGTCCATATAAGTCTGAGTCTTTAGATAGTTGTATATAGACAACAGAGAGGTAGAGAGAACAAAGGTACGAAAAATAAAACAACATCAACAATTGAGGAGTCGAAGAAGTCTGATCACAAGCTCTGTGTCTCTGAAGTCAGCAGAAGATGTTACTTGAGACAAGGCTCATCACAGTATTGTACTTTGTAACCGTGTCCAACGCATCGAGATTTAATATATACATCAAGTGGTTTGGTTTTTGATTAGTTTATGTGTAATTTTAAGATTATGTTGTGTTTATAAATTTATGTGTTAAATATTAGCACATAGTGAAGAAATTGTTACTTTAAATATTTTATCACAACACACAAAAATTCCAGTAGGTTTCCCATTACACAGTAAGTCCTGAGTGTTCAGTGATAGAGTCTTGTGGCACGTATTATTTTGAGAATACGCTGCACAGAATAGTTTTTGCACTGTATATCCAAGATCTAGTATCAGAGAAAGTTGATCAAGAGAATGTTCTATCAGAAAGTAACAACTCTGTTGAAAAGTGAAATATGGATTCTACTTCAAATCTGCAACCTTCCACTTTTACAGGAAACAATTATGAGATGTGGTCCTTGACCATGAAGGAACTATTTCGAGGTCAAGATGTATGGGCAATAGTCGAGAATGGTTATGTGGAACTAGCAGATCAAACAACATATAATGCACTCACACAAGCTAAGAAGGATGTCTTGATAGATCAAAGGAAGAAGGATGGGAAGGATAGATTTTACATACATCAAGTCATGCATGAGAGTATGTTCCCAAGGTTTTAATCAGCAAAGAAAGACAAGGAAGCATGGGACATATTAAAAACCTCTTATCAAATTATGGAAAACGTCAAGACTTCTAAACTACAAATTCTTAGAAGAGATTCTAAAACTTTGTCAATGAAAGATTTTGATTCAGTAGATTCCTTTTATACCCATGTTATTGGCCTGATAAATCATATTAAGTCTCATGGTGAAACCATATAATACATACAAGTTGTTGAGAAGTTACTTAGGAGTCTTCCTCCTAAATTTGATACCCTACTTGTGACTCTAGAAGAGAGCAAAGAACTATATCAGTTTAGTCTAGATGAGATGCAAGCTTCCCTCATTAATCATGAACACAGATTAAATAGGTCAAACATGTCATTAGAAAATGCATTTACCGTGCAGTCTATAAGCCATCGAAGAGGAAGGGGGAAAACTAACTCTAGAGGCAGAGGAAGAAGTTATGTGAGATCTGGACATAGTAGCAGTCATGGAAATACTAGTGGAAGAGGACAAAGTCAAAATACCAGTCAGTCAAGTGGTCAAAGAACTGACAAATCAAATATTTAGTGCCATTATTGTAAAAATTATGGACATTATGCATACGAATGCAGGAGGAGAAAGTATAATCATAACAAGAAAGGACAACATCAATCAAACAATGCAAATAACCAAACCAATCCTATGTTTATGGTGCGCTCTAAATAAATTCCTATAGTATCGCCAATTGAATGCAATATTTCTCAAGCAAGTCCTTGTGACATATGCTATTTAGATTCAAGCTGCAATAAACACATGCCAGAATACATAGAATTGGTTTCTAGTTTGGATGAGTCAGTCCAAAACAAGGTTACACTTGGAACAGATATCCAAGTCACTGTCTTAGAAAAAGGAAGTATAAACATTTTAACTAAACAAGGAGAACAAAAATGTATACCTGGTGTATATTATGTTTCAGGTTTGAAGCATAATCTGATGAGCACATGACAACTGTTACAGAAAGGATACAAAATCTACATGGAAGATAATCACTATGTGATTATGGACAGATATCCAAGTAATCAACTTGTTTCAAAAATATGGATGACAAGTAATAGAATGTTCCCATTAACATTGAAGCCAACCATGAAGAGAAAAACAACACAAGATATGGGCAAAGAAAAGGATGCGCAGTTAGACACTGCATTTACAACAAAAAGTGTGTGCAGTATCAAGAAAGGAGAAAATGGCGTAGAAATGCAGGCAACATTCCAATTTAAAGTACAGGATGATTCTTGGTTATGGAATTTAAGATTTGGACACTTCTATTTTGGAGTTCTAAATCTGCTACACACAAAGGATATGGTAAAAGGTTTTCCATTAGTTGGAAAACCAAAAAGAATATGTGAAGGTTGTATTTATGGAAAACAACACAGAGAATCATTTCTAGTTGGCAAGTCATACACAACAAAAGATCCACTGGAAATAGTACATTTAGACATTTGTGGACCAATGCAAACTCCATCTATATGAGGAAGTACTTATTTTCTGACATTTATTGATTATTTCTCAAGAAAGACATGGATTTATTTTCTAAAGCACAAATCTGACACATTAGTTTGTTTTCAACAGTTTAAATCACTTGGGGAGAAACATAGTGGTTATTACATCAAGTTTCTAAGAACTGATAGAGGAGGAGAACACATCTCAAGAGAATTTCAAAACGTTTGTAAAGTTCATGGCATATACAAGAAATTTACCGTGCGATATACACCACAGAAGAATGGTGTTGCAGAGAGAGAAAAAAACCATCATGGAAATGACACACAATATGTTGGAAACCAAACATTTGTCAAATGAGTATTGGGATGAGGTAGTATAAACTCCAGTATACATCATGAATAGATGTATGACAAAGAGTGTGAAAAATAAAGTTCCTCAAGAAGCTTGGACATGATTGAAGCACAATGTATATTTGTTGTATATAGAGTTCCATATGAGCTAAGAAAGAAGCTTGACAACAAATGACATAAATGCATATTTGTTGGGTATTTTGAAGAAACAAAAGGATACAAGTTGTATGATCCTATTGCAAGAAAGGTCATAATCATCTGTGATGTTCAGTTTATGTAAAATGATGCATGGGATGGAAGCATAGTAAAGATAGTTAGAATTATTGATGCAATGGAGCATGATGACACATAAGATGAAGTGGTTCAAGCACCAACCACATGAAAATGCACAATCCCTTCTATATATGGCACTCTGACTCAAATGAAAATGCATAATACTCTAGTAAGAACATGAGGTTCACAGTCTACACCTAGAGCGCAAAAAACACCATCAAGTAGTCCAAACAGTTCTACATCTCGAGATCTAACATTAGCAAGTTTGTTACCAAGAAAGACAAGAAGTATGTGTGAAATCTATAATGAGGACACATCAAATTCATTCTTTGTTTTTGCTCTGTTTTCACAAATAGACGATCCATTAACTTTTGAAGAAGTTGTCAAAGATGAGGTATGGGCTCAAGCCATGGATGAAGAAATCAAATGCATAGAGAACAATTAGACATGGAAATTGGTAGATGTACCTGAAGTTAAGGATGTGTTTAGTGTGAAGTGGATTTATAAGACTAAGCAAGATTCAGAAGGAAATGTGTAGAATCACAAGGAAAGGTTAGTTGGAAGAGGTTTTACACAACAACTTGGAATTGATTTCAATGAAACATTTGCACCAGTTGTGCGCATGGACACAGTCAGAACTGTGTTAGCCATTGTCGCATAGTACAAGTGGCCAATTTATTAGACGGATGTAAAGTAAACATTTTTTAATGGACACCTAGAAGAAGAAGTGTATGTGGTGTTGGAAGATTGGTTGTTGTCATTAATGTCAACCCTAGTCATGGGTTTTGGACCGTAAGATTGATGAAGGTATTTGGACATGAAGGAATATGCACATGTAGATACAACACCCATGGATGGATAATATACATCATGTTGTTTCCGGTGGTATGTGGCACGTCACGTGGATCCTCATGGTTGAGGAGAAATGAATTTTTGAAGATG
>SNQJ01S0140857.1:0-24969 GCA_010110895.2 Picea sitchensis
AGGAAAAAAAATTCATTATATATAAATTAAAAATAGAAAACAAAAAATATCAATAATAAAATAAATAAAAAGTTTTTTAACATTTATAAAAATTATTGGGAAATAAACACATTTAAAATTAAATAATAATAACAATAACAATAATAATAATAATATATTTTTAAGGTCACCACCAAGCTACATCAAATTGGTGTATGAGACCCCTTTGTTTGTGGGATAAGGGACTCCCCTCCGCCCACCGATTTGACTGGTAAAGTCTACGGAGGTATACATACCCTACCCCCCTCTGGATTTGAACTTGTGACCTATTAAGAGGAAACACATGTTCTTGACCATTAGGCCCACTCAGGCACAAAGCATATCTTAAATATAAAGCACATCAATAAAAAAATATTAAACATTATTTCAAAATTTATTTAAAAATAAATAATAATAATAATAATATATATATAAATAATTAAAATAATATTTATAGGAAAAAACAATTTTTAAAAAATAAAACACAAATAAAAAGAATAAGAAAAAATTCAAGTTAAAATAAAATAAAATTCAAATTTAAAGCACATTTAAAAAAATTAAAAAATAAATAATTTTTCAAAATAACTTTATGGATTTTTCATTATAATGGGGTGAGGGGAGATTTCGAGAATCACCACTCCACCCTCCAGTGCCTAAATTGGTCTTTGGTAGCTGGGGTGTCGCTTGCTTGGAGCAATGGCTCTGTTCATTGGTTGGAGGGCAACTAGGGCATTGGGGGGTAGGGGACGATTCTCGGAATCGTCCCCCACCCTTGTTTGCATCAGATTGATCCATTCTAATGCACATCACTCGATTGGAGCAATGACTTCGTTCATCGGTAGGAGGGCAACTAGGGAACCAAAGGGTTGAGGGGCATTGCTCACTTGGAGTAGTGGCTCCATTGTCGATAAGAGCGAAATTAGGGCGTCGGAGGGTCGAGGGATGTTGCTTGCCTCCTCTCGACTAAACACACCATAAGGGTATTGAACTTGGGTCACTTAGAAAATGAAACTCACACCTTAACCAATTGAGCTAGCAAAAATTGACTAAATTTAATATGTTTTACATTGTTTTAGTTTTATTAATTAAATTTCCTTGTAATTTTTTTTTTAATTTATATATATATGTGTGTGTGTGTGTGTGTATTATTTTTTTTGCACTTTTAGATTCAACATTTTATTTCTAATTTTGTAAATTTATTTATAAAATGTATAAGTATTTTTAATGTTTTTTTTCTTTTTTTTCTTTTTTACACTTTTAGATTCAACATTTTTTTCCTAATTTTCTAAATTTATTTATAAAAAACCTAATGAAATGTTAATTTTATAAACTAACAAGAAAATAAGTTAAATCAAAACAGATTAGAGTAAACATCGTTTATGGTCTCATCAAAGATCTCAAGGTTGGCCTAGCTACTTACCCAGATATATCCCTCTTAACAGATGTTATGGTCGTAGATGTTCTTGATGCTTGGGGAATGATACTATCTTGAAAGTGGGTCACAACAAATGGACTTGTCCTATACTACCATTCCAACTCTTATGGGGATTTTGTTACCCTTATAGAGAACCTATTATGAGATACCAAGTTTGAAGATCCTCAAGATCCTATGAATGAATTGATATGTGTGGATGAAGGAGTTGGTAACTTATGTGTCTTAACAAATTCCATAGTTCAATAAGAGGAAAACAAGGGAAATAATGATGTTTGGACTTTGTATTTTGATGGTGCTAACTCTAGTTCAGGGTCTAGTGGTGGGATTTTCCTTGTATCTCCCATGCATGCGACTACAATATTTTCTTATAGGCTTGAGTTTGATTGTACAAATAAAATCGTTGAATATGAAACTTTGACCTTATGATTATATTTGTCCCTGGATAGGAATATTAAGTGCCTCAAAGTCATAGGAGATTTTGATCCGATTGTCTCACAAATAAAAAAGAAGTTTACTACTAAGAATGAGAGATTGAGGAGATACAGAAATTTGATCCTAGATACTATAGAACTATTTCGATGTATTTGCAATTGATGTTGTCCCAAGAGATCGAAACATTGTTGTTGATTCTTTAGTTGTATCTACAACTACTTTACAACCCTATGAAGATATTCTTTGTGGCCAATGCAAAATGGAAGTGATTTTTAGGCCATATATACCTAATAACCTTGAACATTGACAAGTATTTAATGATGATGCCCAAATTCTTTGCTTCTTACATAGTATGTAAGCATTTTTGGATAGTCAAATTAATTTCTTAGTTGAATATATGAACCTAGAACTTAAAGACTTACCAAACAATTCTCTTCCCAAGGGAGTAGTCCCCTTAGAAAAAATGTTTGATAGACATGATATGTATAAGGGAAAACCTATTGTTGATCGATTTGATGAAGCCATTGAATTCAATATTGATTATGAAAATAGTCCTAGGATCATCAAGATAGGAAAGGGGGCCACTCCTACTAAAAGAAAAATCACAATGGATCTTATTCGAGAATATAAAGATGTTTTTGCTTGGTCATGTGAAGATTTAAAATCTTATAAGGGAGACATTATCCAACATGCCATTCTTTTCAAGAAAGGGGCCAAACCCTTTAGGCAGAAATAATGAAACATTAACCCTAAGTTGCCCCCTCTAATCCAAAAGGAACTTTGAAATATGGTTGATCCAATGATTATAGCCCCCATTAGATGTTCCTCATGGATGGCTAACTTGGTAATGGTCTGCATAAAGAATGAAGACATTCAATTATGTCTTGAATTCAGAAACCTTGATCAACTATACCTTAAAGAAATTGATCCTCTCCCAAACATGGAACACATGCTACAAAGAGTCACTAGTGTAGGGATGATGTCTGTGTTGGATGGGTTTTCAGGACATAACCAAGTGTTGGTCAAAGAAGAAGATCAAATGAAGACAACTTTTTTCACCCCATGGGAAACTTTCAAATATTTGCGGATGCCTTTCGACCTTATAAATGTTGGTTCGACCTTTCAAAGGGAAATGAATTTCACTTTTAGGGACTTGATTGGAAAGATTGTAGAAATATACTAAGATGATTTAATTGTTGTGTCTAAGGAAAGAAATGCACATGTTCATTACCTTAGGAAATTTTTTGAATGATACAAAAAGTATGGAATCTCCCTAAACTTTTAAAAGAAAATTTTTGGTATTGATAAAGGAAAAATATCGAGCCATGTTATTTCCAAGGATGGTATTTGTGTTGATCCAACAAGAATTGAATCCATAAAGAAAATCACGCCCCCAAGCAATAAAAAGTCTTTACAAATTACAATCATTCTTTGGGAAGATTAACTTTATAAGGAGCTTCATTCCAAACTTCATTGAGATTGTCAAACCAATGAATGGCTTATCAAGGAAAGATGTCTTTCTCAATTGGGATGATAGTAGTATGAAGTCCTTTACAAATATCAAGGAAGCAATTATGATGGCTTCGGTCCTTGTCATACTTGATTACTCTCGAGACTTTATAATTTTCTCTTTTGCATCTAAAGATACTGTTGTTGGGGTACTGCTATAGAAAAATAAATATGATTATGAACAAAATATTGCCTTTATGAGTAAAACCCTTAGGGATGTTGAATTAAAATACACAATTACTGAAAAACAAGATTATGCCCTTGCCAAACCATTGAATCATTTTAGAATCTATGTTGGATCTAACAATATTAGAGCTTACATGCCATGTCTCGTTGTTAAATATGTTTTAACCAACCAAGATTTCCTTGGAAATAGAGTAAAGTGGGTATTAAATATTAAAGAATATGACCTTGATATTAAACCTACTAGGATCATTAAGGTACATGGTTTAGCTAAGATGTTGACTAAAAGTAACGAAGAATCCATAAGAATGGGTGGAAATGATAAAGTAGGTGTTGTCTTAAGTGAATTAGAACATGATAAGTGGTACTTTGATATTGTTTATTACTTAAAGAATATCTCATGTCCTGATCACTTAGTGGACCATAAGAGAAGAGCGTTGAGATTGAAATCTATGAGGTTTTGCTTAAACCAAGATGGTCTTGGCTGGAGGAACCCTAATGGAGTAATCCTTAGATTTGTTAACAGAGAGGAAGGGGGTAAGTTGATTAAGGAACTTCATTTAGGGTATTGTGGTGGACATTTCACTACTCGTACTAAGATAAAATCTTGAGAGAAGGTTAGTATTTTCCTACATTGATCATTGATACTAATCGTTATGTTAGGTCTTGTCAACCATGTCAATTCTTCTCAGGGAAACAACGATTGCCTGCTTTTCCTTTGAAACCAATAGTTGTTGAAGCACCTTTTCAACAATGGGGCTTGGACTCCAATGGTGATTTTTATTTTTTTTTGTACTGGGGGAATCGACAACGCGCGGTTCTCATACTCGCGTGACACAGGGTCGATCCCCATCAGCTACCGCTATAACCCCAGGTGCAACCACCTAGCCCGCAAGAATGGTCCACAAGTAAATCAAGGTGAGAATCAAACATGAGACTTCATTTTACAAATTTCCTTCCATTTACACAACACTTGCCAATCCGTCTACACCCCTGCGGGCCTCCAATGGTGAATTTAAGGATAAATCTAGTGATGTATATCATTGGGTCTTTACTGCTATAGACTATTTCACTAGGTGGGTAGAAGTTGTACCAATAAAAAAGGCAACCGAGGAGGTTGTAATGAGTTTCCTTGAAGATAGAATATCACAAGGTTTGGTTCCTCTACCAAGATCACTACTAATAATGCAAAAATATTTAGCTCTTTGGCCTTGGAAAATTTCCACTTCACATTTTGGATCATTTTATCTCATTCATCTAATTACTATCCCCAAGGAAATAGACTGGAAAAATCCAGTAACAAGAATCTGATGAATATTGTTAAGAAGATTGTGGGTGAAAATAAGAACAATAGAGAGAGTAATATTAAGTATGCATTATGAGTAGATCATACCACAACCAATATTTCCACATGAAAAACCCCATTTGATTTAGTATATGGATTGGAAGCAAAGTTACGTATTAACCTCCAAATTCTTGTATTTAAATTTTGTGCAGCAATTTACAACTAATAAGGAGGCGTTGCAAGGAATAATCAATCATCTCATAGACTTAGATGAGTCCAAGAGATAGGATTTTGATCAAATGGTGAAGAATCAAGAAAAAATTAAAGGAACATTTGATCATAAAGCAAGAGAAAGGGATTTTGAAGATGGTGACCTTGTACTTATGTGGGACAAGAGGAAAGAGAAGCTAGGTATGCATAATAAGTTTGATAGTTTATGGCTTGGCCCTTACAAGATTGAGAATAAGTCTATACCTAATTCCTTCTATTTGACCAGACCTGAGGAAAGGAAGTTTCCATTTCCTGTTAATGGATCCATTCTCAAACCCTACTATGCAGAAGGAACTTGACTTCTATGTTAGTTTAGAGTAGCATGGTCATGTTGTGTGTTTCATATTGATTATACTTTCTCTTGATTGACGTTAGTTATTGATTGATCATATGCATTCATTATAGTTTATATTTATACATGTAATAAAAAATAAAAATAAAAATTATATTGATGAAAATAGAAATATTTTTCTCGCATTTACTTTATACCTTCCATATACCAGGGTGGATCATACCCCCCATGCTATTTTTTTATTGATAGTTTTGTGTTAGAATATAGAAAGAAAGTTTTAGAGTGATGTAGGAGTGCAAGTCTTGGAGTACTAGAGATGTTGAGGTTCTCATGTGCTCTATAGTGGGCACATGTCCCCATGTTGGAGCTAGATGTTACCCCCTCTCACTTAACAGTAACTAGAGGAGATCATTCTTCATGATCCACATTGTAGATATTGGTCCCAGAGATGATGACCATCATTCTCCATAGACAAAACCCCCTCATATACCTCTTGCTCATTATGTATTATCTCATTCACTTGATTAACATACTCATCCAATGATGGTGGTCCAACACACATGAAGTACATTGGTCATTGTTTCATATGAAGTGTTTCCATTTAATGTATTGGGAATTTAGGTAAGTATCATGGGTTGAAGTCAAATAATGAATCTTGATTCTTGGAAGTTGTGTTTTTTCTCCTTGTTTCACCTTGGTGGCCATCATATGTACTCTAGTCAAGTGTTTTGACTCTTGGGGAAAACGGGGGTACCATTGGGAGGCCTTGATAGGGGTAACGTACTCGTACCTTTCCATACTTAATACTTTCCATATATTTTCACTTTGTTTTCATGTCTTTTGGGAATGGGTGTTACATGTATCCCAAAAATGTTTGTACTTCATTGTTCTATGAGAAGAAGGGGTTTGAATGCCTAAGGTTGATGAAACTATAAAAAATAATAGAAAGAGCATGTTATAAATTCAAAATGCAAAAGAAAAGTAAAGGGATATGAATGATAAATCAAAATCCAAGTAAGCTTGAGCTCTACCCCCTCGCTATGAGGCCATCACCCCAAGTCCTAATTCAATGAATGAATATCTAAAAAAAGGACTTAATTGAATATCTCGACCCCTGATGCAATGAAATGCATAAACTTAAAGAATGGGCTTGCAACAAAAATAAATGAATATCAAAAGGCAAGAGAAGGGGTGGAAATAAATAGTGCCAAGGAAAGGGTAACTAAATGCATAAATTGCTCCCTCTGCAAGGTGCTCATGGAGATGAACATCACACGTGGCCTTGCATGTCAATGACACCATGACCATGAATTAAACCCTAGGTCATACGACTCACTTACAATTACACTTCGATGGGTTTCTCAGGAAATACTCCTCTACTTGGGTACTGGCACACATAATAGGGTTCTATGATGGTTCTCCCATACCTAAACTTGGAAAATTGCATAAATTCGTAATCTAGTGTGAATTTCGAAGAATATACCTAATGTGAAATACTTATGTGGATTTTACATTAAAATGTGACTCACTTTCCATGTTATGATGACTCTTGTGTCCATGATGGTTTGTCTCACTTGATTCTTTGAGCCCATGCTTGATGATGATACATAGTTAGACAATGTCCTCTGGAGGATGTTGGTCATGTTTCTCTTGCACTTCATGGAGGACGTTGGATCCTTGATGATAAGCATTGGACCATATGATGACTTGGAATTCCCATTGACACCCTGTAACACACCTTGGATCTTGGACATTACACTTTGGAGCTAAGATGTTGCACCATGAGCTTGATGTGTCACTTGGATATGGCACGGGTCTCCTTGATCACGTTGCACCCCCTTGAGGACGTTAACGCTTGGTTTGATGACATGGCATGTGATGATGATGGTACACCTCTTGGGAGAGGTCATAGAGCCCTTTCTCTTGATGACATCATACCCTATCTTGGGAAAATTGCACTTGTGATGAGACATTGTACTTGATGATGATTTGGAACTTTCTTGAGCCAACCTAGCACATCATATGATGAATTGACACCTTTTTAATAGGAATATGTGACCTTCTTGATGAGGATGCATGCCTTTTCATGATAATTTGCACCTTTTGGGGAGATACATGAATTTTGTAGCATTTACACCCATTATGGATATGATGTCACCCTTCATGAGCCCTCTACACTCACATGTGTGGAATTTATGGAGGATGTTTTCATGTTTTAGCATTGTATCTTTGTCTTAGAGGCATTTTTGGGGGTTGGCCTTAGACCTATCCACCTTGTATCATGGATTTATTATTTTTTAGGAGATTTTAGGAGGATATTAGTTCATTTAGGTGGAGTACTTGGTTTCCTCATATAAATAGAGGAAGTGTTCCCTCATTTGACATCATTTCTACTTGTGGAGGAATACCATTAATGGCCATCTATTTACCTTCCTTGAACTCTTTCCTATATTTCTTCTTGTCAGAGATAGATAGCATTTTTTCCTAGATGTAGTAGAGGGATCTGGTTCAAGGGACATTCCTCCCTTTATACCTTCTTCTTATTTCTAAGTTGAATCATTCCTAGGTCTAATTCCATACCTAGATTGATTCTTCACTTTTGTCTCTATATTATCTCCCTCCAACTCACAGTTGGTGTTTCTCTTTAAGTTTATAAACTCTATGATTTTAAACCCTATCTTTGTGTAAGATACATCCCTAGAATCATTTCCTACATCCTTGGAGATTCTAGGAGTTTCTCTTTTCTCAAAACCACCTAGGATCCTATCCCAAGAACGTTCAAACTTTTTTTTAACAAAAACAATTATATTTTGTATTCAAAGATTTTGTAACCAAACTAGATAGCATAGTAGTACAAAATTTTGAAGAGGTTTACCACGACTTGTAGATGTTTTACCCTCCCATCAAAAGACAAGGAGGAAAATTTCCAATGCTTTCTCTTACATATCTACACTTTCTTCTAACTTCTTGCATACATGGGTAAACTCTAACAAACTGATTACCTAATTGAATAAAAAAACAAAACATTGGGTTTTACTAGATTGGAGAATCAACCCTCCCTTAAATAGTGAGTCCAAAGAGATTTGATATCTAAAAGAAATATTTGTTTATGTCTCTTTTCTCGTCTTTCCTGATTTGATTTGGTTCCCCCTTTTGAGGGGAGAGGAAGGATGTGCTAATTTATTCAAAGATTTATTGTATCATGGGGATTCAAAAGACTCGTGCAAATGAACCTTTTGTACTGAAGGATTTTCTTGAGATTGATACATTATTGTCTGGGGGAATTTTTTGATTTGGAACACTTGCTACATATTTTGGATCATTTTCTTGTTCCTACTCCGATTCCTCCTCTTCATCCTATGCACACTCCTGTTTTATACCTATTGGAAAAATAATCTCTAGATCCGTGTGGGACTTAATGGATCATCATCGTCTAAATTTAGATCTTCTCCACCTTCAATATCCATGAGAATATTAGATGGTTTTTCCTCAACATTTTTCTTTTCCACTTCTTCTAAAACTTCAAGGACTTCTTATATGTTATTGTTCACAAAGGACATGATTTTTTGAGATTCCTTTGGGTATTGTAACCCCTTAGATAACATATTTGGGGGTTGAAACACCTTGGGTTGTTATTCTCTATGTTTGTTATTCATTGTCCTAAATGAGTTATGCTCTGGTTTATTGGAAGGGTTCACTGAATGTTTGGGAAAAGACTGAGATTCTTGATTCTTTGGGCAATTTTTAGCAAAGTGCCCATATTCATGGAACCAAATTTCACTTGAAAGGGATTTTCTCATAGTCTAATTCCTGTTGATAGCTCCAACCATCCATATTTATTTGAAAACCCTTTAGAATTCCCTTATGCAAGTCCATTTCCTTACATATTCTAGCATAGGTATATTGTTTCCCTTTTAGATCAACTTAATCAGTGTATCGACTTGACTTGTCTCCTATAGCTATAAATTTTTTTATATCCTAGAATATGAGAGGAATGTGGGGAAAATTTACCCAAATAGGGGATGAAGTCCAATGACCAATGTGACAAAAATATGCCACAAAGTCCCATGAAGTAAGGCCCTAATCAAAAGATCAATTTTTGATTCTCTTTTTCTAAGAAAAAAGAAAAAACCCCTCGACCACATGCAAACAAAGTTACTTATCCTTTTGTTTTTGGCTTATTATTCTATACCATCCATTCTTCTATAGTCTTTAGGCTAGGCCATAGGCTTGTGAACTTCCCAATCAATGCTTATTCTGATAGAATGAGGACATTCTTCCTTGAATTTGGACATTGAATCTCTAGTTGGGGAATATAGTCCTTCATGTTGATGAATCTATCTAGCGATGGACAAGAATGCTTGGTTAGGTTTGAAGAGTTGGTTTGAATGCTACAAAATCATTGGGAAGCACATTGTGGCTGCAAAATCTCCAAATGAGAGATTCACAAAAGGGATCCATGCTAATCAATATTTTGGGCATGAAAGGAACCACCCACAAGTTGCATATAAAGCATTGAATAAAAATGATAACCTCCTTGAAGTTTCTGAATCTTGATCAATCGAATCTTTGTGAGAAATGTTGGTTAGGGTATAACTCTAGCCATATGAAAAGCTCCATTTAAAAATGATAAATTAATAATTTCCATTAAATATTTCCATCTTGTAACAATGACTCATGACCTTCCATCGTAATCTAATGAGAATAAGGACCACTCTTTTAGACAAGAGGATAGATTGACTACAAATTTTGACCCTTCACACATTGTTTACTGAATCATTATAACATTTGGATTGTAATTGGAGAATAATATTTTGAAGGCTAGCTTCTTATGCTCGCCCCCTCCAAACCCCTCCCACATTCAAGGAAATGATTATCATGGTTTAACCATAATAGAGGCATTCCCTACTTTAGGTGACCTCTTAATGGTCATCTATTTACCTTGACCTATTTTATATCTTTCTTCTTTGTGAGAGAAAAATAGGACTTTCACCTAGTTGTAGTAGAGGGATTTGGTTTAAGGACCAATCCTCCCTTAATACCTCCCTCTTCTCTCTCAGATAACTCCTTCCTAGGTATAAGTTTGTACCTTGGTTTATTCTTCCTTCCATCTATATATTATCTTCCTCCAGATATCGATTGTTATTTCTCTTTAGGTGTATAGCCTCTATTATTTTAAAACCCCTCTCTGTTAATCTACATCCCTTGAGTAATTTCCCATGCCCTCGTTAATTCTACGAGTTTCTCTTTACTCACAACCACCTAGGTTTTTTTCCTCATAAAGTCTCAACTCAAGAATATTTTGTATCTTACTTTCAATTGGAATATCTATGTTCAAAATTAATTGAGAGAGAATAGAAGGTGAATTCTAATTCATACCCCTTTCTATTGTCTCACTTGGAATTATTAACTCATATTATATTGACCCAAACCCCAACTTCTACTCTTCATATTTGTTGCTTAGATATTATTATGCACCTTCTAATTGTTTAGAAGTATCCATGACCTTGTCAATTTCCTTCTTTCTTAAGTTAGACTTACCCTCGTCTTCTTCAGGTCTAACTTTCATAGCCCCAAATATCAATAACCTGAAGGAGACTAACATTTTTCCTTCCACACACATTTTCTAGCTACACTAAGAAAATATTTCCATGCATGTCTAGGTGAATGGAATTTCAAACATCTAAATGGCATCTTCTTGTAATATAATGTTTGAGTAAATTTTATTTTGCCCTATATTATCTCTTATTCATCTAACAATCCTTCATATAGGACAATTACCTTCGTATATACTTTTGAGTGAAAGTCTACTTCAAGATTTATGAACTTACCAATTCTATTCCCCAAAACCTTTAATGCTTCAACATTCCACAACTCCATTGTAAATCTAAGAAATTTCACCTACATTGGCTAAATAAATAGAGTTTCCTTCCTTGGGTTGAAGCCTAATCTCCATTTTCTTAAATCAAGAAGTGAAGGGCCCCAATACCACCCTCCAAGCCATAATTGTTTCTATGCAATTGATCAAAGTATCAATTTGTGTAATCCCTCAAGATCATTTTTTCATCACTTTTTTTAGGGGGTGAGGAAGCAAACTTCAAGCTTTCAAGAAAGTCTTCCTATTTTCAGTAGCTAATGCACGAGAAGGAGCTAACACAAAAGAAGGTCACTTATCCCACAAATGATATGTCCAATTGGCTTGAATGGGGGGCTAAAGAACATGGGATAAAGCCCCTCAAAGGTCATTAATTGCATGTGCTATATGTATACTTTTGATAATAAAAAACAAAAGTGAGCCACCCTTGAATGAGTATATGGAATTTCAAAAGATACCCTAAAATCCCTACCCATGCCTTTTCCATCCATAGTATCAAATAATCTTTCACAACTTTCTTTGATAAAATGCCCCATTATGGGTCTCTTCATAAGAGATAAGATATACTACATGCCTATTCCCTCCCCTAATACTAGGCTAACCTCATCCTTATATGTTCAAGTGCATTTCCTCTTCATATTATTCTTCATAAATCTTATATTAGAAGGGTTTCCTTTCCTCCCATTTAAATCCTCACCTTTAGTTGCTAGTTTTGCTAGGGATACTACTCTAAATCCCTAACTCAAGAAAAAAACTTCATCACATGTATTCTCTCTCTTAATGCTCAATGACCTCCATTCTTCATCATTCTTGACTATTCTTCCTTTCCTTTCTACCTATAGTAGTGATTGAAACCCCTCCTTGAGCTAATCAACAATTAATTCACCACTACAATCAAACCCTACATTATTTGGATGGGATTTAACTAGAGTCTTTCTGGCTCCATCAAACATCCTTCGTCTCGCATATATTTAAGGCCTTGTACCTCCTAAACCTTTGGATCCTCTATCAAATTATTTGATCCATCCAAAGTTTTAAGTGGGTCTGAATCCACCCCATAACACTTGTTTATTTCTTCACTATAATCCTGAGGCATTATCTAAATCTCAAGCAATTTGTCCCTAAAATTGAAGATTGATTTCAAAATTATCTCCATTCCATCCTTTGAATAGTCTACTATCTCCTCCTTCGTGTCTACCCTCCCAATAGGTTTTTGTTTGATTTAGTCTCTCTCTCTCTCTCTCTCTCTCTCTCTCTCTCTCTCTCTCTCTCAAAAGACACCTAAAATATCTATGGTTTTGGTTTTAAAAAGTGTAAAAAAAACAATAAAATCTAACTTGTTAAAAAAAAAAACCAATAGGGCTTAAGTTTTATTCTAAAAAAATGAATTTTTCATAAATGATGAAGATTGAATTTTTTAGTAACCTTTTGATTGTTCGAAGGTCCCTCTTGAATTCTTCCTTAGTCAACCCAAATCACCCTCTTGATTTTTCCCTTAGTCAACCCAAATCTCCCTCTTGAATTGCTCTAATTCTTAATCAATGGTCACTAAGATTTAATGGATACTGAAGAATATGAAAGAAGAGCGTGTTTATATAAGAAAGATTAGGGCTAACATTGCTATTTTTATCCACTGTAGAATAAATAATCAAACAATTAATTACCCAATGCATGACCAATAAAATAGTAAAATCATTATTTACTATAAACATTCTAAAATATTAGATAGAAAAATTATAAACAAAAATATAAAATGATAAATGTTGTATATAATTGATATTAGATGGGATGTTTTGGAGGGAATTACTAGAGGGAAAGTGTGGAGGAAAATTTTTATTCTCCAAGTTATAAGATTTTTTATGGCATGGTGGATAGTTGTACCATTCTATGTTTTTAGTTGGAGAAATTCATGAGTTTTTTTTGTAAGCTAGTGTTTTGGCATATATATTAAACTAAAGGAAAAGATAATTGTACATAGGCCTTGTTTGATAGTTTTCCACTAGGGAAACCAAACCAACAACAAACATTGTCCAAAGAGTCTAGGCCAGATTGGCCATAAGTGCTATCAACGAAAAGTAGAAATAATATCTGACAAAATAAAACATAACTACAATGTGACTATCATGTCCAAAAACTATATATCTAACAAGAATCAAGAAGAAAATTTTAGATAAGATTGGCAACATCAAGGATGTCCATCTAACTCCCAGAAGTATGACTTGGGTCGTGAGTGTAACATACCCCATACCAACAAACCCCAAAATATTTACTCTGATACCAATGTGTAATGTACTCGTTGCCCGGGTACCTCTAAATTCACCTTCTTGGGTAAATTGGAATTGTTGATACTATTCTTATGAATAAAGAACATGATAAACACACATGCAAATAAAAGGAAGCATGCATGACTGCAAAAGATACATTGAACAAGCCATGCACAACAATTAACATCAACAAGCATGTCATAAACTTATCACATAGATAAATTACACAGTGGAATTTAAATTATAGAGAAAACTTATCTTTTAAAGAAACAATCCACCAACTCGATGTAGATGTCAGGCATTCTACCCAACCTTATGCTCTGTTGCACATACACTCTCTATAACAGACCACCCCCGAGATGAGGCTATGAGTCCACAAGGACGGGTCCTAGGATGACTCTCAATTTCCCAAACCAGTCAACAATTGACTCTCATAGTTTCTCAACTACACAACAATCCTCGTTTACCAACTCTCTTCCCCCTTCAGCTTGCATAACCCAAAGAGATGAACTCCCTTCTCTGCAATGTTGTCCCTAAGGTTGTTCCACCTCTTTCCAGATCTCTTAGTGCTATTGGTTAGGAAATATCAATGCTAGAAACTCCCAGGAATTCTCAGTCATGGAAAAAAATTTCATAACTATCACCAATATCATGCATACAGGCATCAATTCTTTGCTGGAAAACACTAGTAGTTCCTATAGCCAACAAGACACGACTCACTAAGTATCCAACAATTTGTTTTCTATGCCCAAACCCAGACCAATAATGACAAAGAATGAATGAAGAACAAAAATGAAGTAATCATGAATGGCCAATGGTGTAACCACGAAATAACCCCCAAACAATCCAAACACATGGTTTAAATAATAACATCCAAGGTATAAAGTGGCCTCCCCAAGAAGCTCATGTAACCCCTCCTTTTCCCCACTAAATCAAGGATGGGTAAAATAAAATGTAATAAAATGCTTAGCCCCTCATCACAATCATATCCCCCTATAACTCTGTCCTTGTTTGTCTTGCAACCAACAATGTATTTTATTATTAAAATAATTCAAATTATTACATTTCCTAGTCTCTCCTAACTTTTCATTTTTATAGGCACTCTGAACTTTTCATCAAATAAATGAAATACATTATTTAATCTGGGTACTCAAAACCAGGGTAATATAGTGAGCTTCCATTTTGGTGGGGTAATCCTTGTCTACAAGAGCCTAGAAATATGCTTCGAGATTCCTCTCTGGTGTCATTTTTCAATACGTGTTTAGAGTGCTTCGGCATTGCTCTTATCCCTCGTTATCTAGGTGATCTACTACTGCATTTTCCGTTCGATGAATATGTGAAGGAATAAGGGCTGCAATATGGTCGAGAGAGGAAGCAATGCTTTCCAGACTTTCCTCTAGGATCCAATTATCAGAAACCTTGCACGGGGATAATTAATCTGCAATCCAATCTCAAGAGTGTATAAATTAGTTGCATTGTTACTATCAATACCCATGAATCCAACATAGATCCATATGGTTTATTCTCTTGTAATGTGAAAAACACCACCATACCCCACCAAGCCTAGGCTAGGTTTTGAGGCACCATCAAAGTTAAGCTTTATGAATCCCCCCGGGGGCACAAACCGTAATTATGGAATTAAATCCCTAGGCTACTCGGTTGGAAGAGGATTATACTGGCTAGGTGGAGTGAGGTTCCAAGCCTTTAAAATTGTTGATTCCCTTTCACTAGATTTCCATTCCTCCTCTGACCATGACGTGGTCCCTAGGGTCTTTGCAATATCTTTATTAATTTCATGACATTATACCAACTTCCTATGAGGAATATTTGAAAATTATTATGTTGCACTCCTTCCAAGTTTCCCATGATAGGAAGTCATGGAAAAATTACCATATTCAATTGAGATTGGGATTAATAAAGGCTTGATTGTGCCATTTTTCTACGGTGGATCTTACATTGGTACCATCCTGATTAGACTGTTTGAAGGTGGATGCACCATTATCTCATAGAGTCATTACAAAGGAGAAACTACCAATGAGGTGGGCGTTGGTTTCTTCTACCCCCTGAGATAGGACACATCTGGATGGTCCTTCATAGCCTTGCATGCAAAGTTGTTCCCAAGTGAGAATCTTGTTTTAGGCGACCAACCATATGAATGTGGATACGTTAGGCCAAAGGTTTTGAGTCCATATTTTTTCCCAATTATCTTCCTTCAAGAGATGGTCATGCCTGGCGATAATGTGGTATGCTTATTTCATAGTGTGATTTTTTCCAGATTTGTATCACCACCGTAATTTATCTTGTCCTTCCTTGAATTTAAGTCTTCATTGTTGAAATTCTTACCAGAATTCATCCTAGTTCTATTCCAACTACAAGTCAGTCCACCACTTTGGTTTCCATTTTAATTTTTCTCCATCCAAAGTCCTTGCCTTGGTGGTCCTAATATTGATTAATATAATGTTGGTTGTGGCTATGGAACTTATATCTAATATTTTGTCATCTATTGCCCGCCATGAGTTTGGGCAGTTGTTGTCATGATTCAAGCCAAAGGAGACCACACTTCCCACCTTGAAATTCCCAAAAGTAGTGATCTTGGACCAAGTTTTTGATGTCCCAAGAATTTTCCCAGACCATGGATACTTCCTTTACCCCTTCTATTCAAACAAGGTCTTAAGCTCTCACATTCTATGCATAATTTTTTCTCCATAATGTACCCCATAGGTTTATTCCCCTAGTGATCCATTTCCACCAAATCTTAGCTCCAAAGGCTGATCTGACTATCTTTGGATCTCGAATGCTAATCCCCCCAACAAGTTTTGGTAGGCAAACCTTGTCCCATGCTATTGATGCCCACTTGTGCTCTGTGGAGGATCCTCCCCATGGAAAACTCCACTACATATTTTTCGATGGATTTAAGTATGTACTTGGGAGCTATGAAAACTGAGAACAAGTATAAATACATTGTTTAGAGGACCAATTTTATCAGGGCTAATCAGTTGGCCAAATTGAGGGATTGAAAGGTCCAACTAGCAAGGTTCTTTTCTAGTTTAGATAGAAGCTCTTCCTAAGAAATGTTACGAAGAGTATTTTCCATGAGAGGAGCACCTAAATACTTAGTTGGGAGAGTTCCTTTTTGAAAACATAGAATCCTAATCACATTTCTCTACACAAGCAGGGACGTGTTAAGAAAGAAAATTTAGGACTTACCTTGGTTATGAATGCTCCTGATGCCCTCATGAACTATTTTAGAACTTTTTTTATAGATGTCACTTCTCTTACTATCGATGAGCCCATGAGAATAGTATCATCTATAAATTGTTGATGTGTGGTGGTGACATCTGGACCACAAAGGTTAATTTGTCGAATTATGACTTCCTCCAGTGTTTCTTTGATACTTCATCCCAATGCTTCTGCCATAAGAATGAATGAAAAGGGAGAGAGAGGATGTCCTTATCGAATTCCTCTAGACAGAGAGAATGTGGCTGATGGCAGTTCATTGACCAAAATGGAGAAGAATGTTGAGGAGTTTAAGGTCATATGTCTATTCTCTAGCAAATCCAAAGGCCAATAAGGTTTCATGTATGTACTGCCAACTTAATTTGTCAAAATATTTAGACATGTTCAACTTTATTAACATGCATTCTTTCTTGGTAAGTTTGAGGGAATGGATTTTTTCATGCGCCAAAACCAGGCCATCAAGAATATACCTGCCTTCAACATAACTCATTTTCTCTTGTGAGATCAACAAAGGGAGAAGTGGTTTCATCCAATTGGAGATCACCTTGGTTATGATTTTGTATATAACATTGCATAGTGAGATTGGATGAAACTTGGATAAACTTCTCGATCCTCTTTAGGGATGAGAGTAAAGAAAGTAGCATTTAACACTAGCATCAACCTTTTTATATTCCTTGAATCTTCCCCTAGCTCACAAACTTCTTGTTTAATGATATCCCAACAAGCATGAAAAAATTCAATAGTAAATCCATCATGAATCGGTGCTTTACTTGTCGGCATATCCATTACAACATGTTCTACTTCTTATTTATTAATTTATCTCTTCAAACTTTCATTCTAATCATATGTTGCCAGGAATGGGATGTATCGATTTATCCTCTAAATAACATCAAAGTGGTTTAGTTGTGGTTCTATCAATAGGGATTGATAAAAGGTGACCAACTCCTTCTTAATGTCACCGTGTTCCATCAATTTGACTCCACCACTTCCTTGAAGATAAGTGTTTATGTTATGTTTGTGGTGCTATATAATAGAGCGATGAAAAAATATGGTGTTTTATTCCCCTTCTGTTAGCCATTGTACCCCATATTTATTTCCACGGGGTCTTTTCTTGTGCATGTCTACATTCCATTTCTCATTGCAGGGTTGTTTCCAATTAGACTAGGCTTTCTTGTCGACCTTCCAGTATGATGTGTTGTTTAATTTGAGTCATCCTCTCCTCCAACTCTCTTTTGGCCTAAAAGATATCTCCAAACACTATTTTGTTCCATCTCTTGAGGTGTTGTTTGATATTCTTTAATTTTTACTAGAAGTGATCCATACGAGTCCCACTGTCCACTGCCACTTCAACCCACCATTTGGTGATATTCTCTTTAAAATCAATAATTTCCAGCCAAAACTTTTCAAAATGGTAGGGTCGAAGTTGTGGCTTGCCCGCTATACTCAAGTTTAGGCTAATCGATCGATGGTCATAGTGCGGGCAAGGAATCATGGAGGCTTCTATGTCCAAGGTGAGTCCCATTAGTGACTTTGAGATTAACTATATGTCTAGTCTAGAGATAATTTTCTAAGAGCTCCCTCTCTTTTTGTTCCATGTATGAATTTCATTATTTGTTTCTATGTCAATTAATTTGAGTGTTTTGATGGTTTCTTTGAAGTGCTCACTGTCCACCTAAAGATGTCCGATGCCCCCTCGTTTCTCTTCTATGGAGGAAATTATATTGAAGTCCCCACCAATGATCCAATGTTGCTCACCAATAATCTCCACAAGGGCTTGTAATGCCTTGAGAAAGGAAATTTTGTGCTCCATTCTTTATGGAGTCCCATATACATTGGTGATGTACCTAGATTTAGTTGTGCAAATCATTTGAAATCTAGCCGATATAGTATTTTTTGTAGAAAATAAGTACTCCATTGTTATTTACTTAAGATTCCACTAAATGGATAATCCACCTGCTGCTCCTCTTGCATCCACTGCAATTTCCCTGCATCCTTTCTAGAAAATGTTTTCCAAGTTATGCAAGGTCTCACTAGAACATTTTGTTTCCTGTAACATCATTACCATTGGTTTTTCTGCATAAATTTTGTTCCACAATAACTCGTGCTTATTTTTCCATTAAGAACTCTCACATTCAAAGTTAGGACTTTCATTAATAACTAGGGGTAGGATTGGGAGGACACTTATTTATGATGAGGCCATATTGCCCATAGTTGACAAATTTCTCACCAATTTCTTGAAGCAAATAACAATTGTTCTTCCTTCCTTGCTTCTTTTCTTCTTTGGATGGATTCTTTGGGTCCTTAAAATTTGAGGTTTGGACTCCCAGTAGTAATGAAGAGTTTTTTCTAGTATGTGTAGACTGCTTGACCTTGATTTTTTGTAAGGATTATTTAAGAAGATGTAGTTGTTTTGTTGGTATGGACTTTGTCTCTTGTCAGATACAGGCCTCCAAAATGCTCTATAGATCTAAATCCCCTATATCCATATCATCCATGTCATTAGATTCAATAAATTCCTCCTCAGTTCCCCCCATAATTCCCTCTTTTATATCTTGGTTCCCTAATTTGGCTTCTTCTTTTTCATGCCTCTTATCTGCCTCTAGACTCTTTGGATCTAAGACTAGTTGTAGCTAAACTGGGGGGTTCAATGGCATCTTAGAAAGGCCAACATCCTTATCTGGGTTTTCATGTTGGTCCAAAATTCCAAGCTATTAGTGTTCGATGCTCCTTTAGATGGCTTAGGGATAATAGGTTTTCGGCCATATCTCTGCTTGTTGGGTATTGTCGTGAACCCCTTAGGATCCTTAGTGGCTCCAAGTTTCACCACTTCAGGAGGGACATTGAGGGGGTAGTCTCATAACAAATTCTCGTGCTCATGGAATTTGCGATATTTAAAGGGAATGTGTTCATAGTTGATAATTTGGATCCATTCTATATTTTGATAGCTTAAGCACATAGACTCGAGAACTACAACCGAGACATTCATGTATACACATATGTGTGTGTATGATGTGTGTCTACCTTGTTTGGTCACTTCTGATATTTTCATGAAATTTTCAAGGGTATTGCGAATGAATTCTAGGGTTTCATCATCCCCAAACTCTTGTAGCAATAGGTATAGATGAGTCCAAACCAATGCACATGTGAAATCCTCCTTTTCTAGGATGAACTTCTCCATCTAGAACCGAAGATAGATGCCAACATAATTGAAGAAATAGGGTCCATTTTCGAAGACCATATTTATGTCTTCCAAGTTAGTGAAAAATAGTTGTAAAAAATCCTTTAGATCCCAAATTTAGTTCCACATGACCATTTGGTTTCCATCTGGTGTTGTTCCACCAAACCAAGGGTTTTTCTAGCAAATATTATGGACATACCTCCAACTAGCAAGGTTCTTTTCTAGTTTAGATAGAAGCTCTTCCTAAGAAATGTTACAAAGAGTATTTTCCACGAGAGGAGTACCTAAATACTTAGTTGGGAGAGTTCCTTTTTGAAAACCTAGAATCCTATTCACATTTTTCTACACAAGCAAGGACGTGTTAAGAAAGAAAATTTAGGACTTACCTTGGTTGATGGATGCTCCTAATGCCTTCATGAACTATTTTAGAACTTTTTTTTATAGATGTCGCTTCTCTTACTATCGATGAGCCCATGAGAATAGTATCATCTATAAATTGTTTATGTGTGGTGGTGAGATCTGGACCACAAAGGTTAATTTGTCAAATTATGCCTTCCTCCTATGTTTCTTTGATACTTCATCGCAATGCTTATGCCATAAGAATGAATGAAAAGGGAGATATAGGATCTCCCTGTCGAATTCCTCTAGAAAGAGAGAATGTGGCCGATGGCATTTCATTGACCAAAATGGAGAAGAATGTTGAGGAGTTTAAGGTCATATGTCCATTCTCTAGCAAATCCAAAGGCCAATAAGATTTGACGTATGTACTGCCAACTTAATTTGTTAAAATATTTAGACATGTTCAACTTTATTAACATGCCTGCTTTCTTGGTAAGTTTAAGGGAATGGATTTTTTCATGCACCAAAACCAAGCCATCAAGAATCTACCTACCTTCAACATAACTCATTTCCTCTTGTGAGATCAATAAAGGGAGAAGTGGTTTCATCCAATTGGCAATCACCTTGGTTATGATTTTGTATATAACATTGCATAGTGAGATTGGATGAAACTTACTTGGATAAACTTCTCTATACTCTTTAGGGATGAGAGTAAAGAAAGTAGCATTTAACACTAGCATCAACCCTTTTATATTCCTGGAATCTTCCACTAGCTCACAAACTTCTTGTTTGATGATATCCCAACAAGCATGAAAAAAATCAATAGTAAATCCATCATGAATCGGTGCTTTACTTGTAGGCATATCCATTACAACATGTTCTACTTCTTATTTGTTAATTTCTCTCTTCAAACTTGCATTCTAATCATATGTTACCAGGAATGGGATGTATCGATTTATCCTCTAAATAACATCAAAGTGGTTTAGTTGTGGTTCTGTCAATAGGGATTGATAAAAGGTGACCAACTCCTTCTTAATGTCACCGTGTTCCATCAATTTGACTCCACCACTTCCCTGAAGATAAGTGTTTATGTTATGTTTGTGGTGCTATATAATAGAGTGATGAAAACATATGGTGTTTTGTTCCCCTTCTGTTAACCATTGTACCCAATATTTATGTCAACGGGGTCTTTTCTTGTGCATGTCTACATTCTATTTCTTGTTGCAGGGTTGTTTCCAATTGGACTAGGCTTTCCTGTCGACCTTTCAGTATGATGTGTTGTTGAATTTGAGTCATCCTCTCCTTCAAATCTCTTTTGGCCTAAAAGATATCTCCAAACACTATTTTGTTCCATCTCTTGAGGTGTTGTTTGATATTCTTTAATTTTTACTAGAAGCGATACATACGAGTCCCACTATCCACTGCCACTTCAACCCACCATTTGGTGATATTCTCTTTAAAATCAATAATTTCCAGCCAAAAATTTTCAAAATGGAAGGGTCGAAGTTGTGGCTTGCCTGCGATACTCAAGTTTAGGCTAATCGATCGATGGTCATAGCACGCACAAGGAATCATGGAGGCTTATATGTCCAAGGTGACTCTCATTAGTGACTTTGAGATTAAGTATATGTCTAGTCTAGAGATAATTTTCTAAGAGCTCCCTCTCTTGTTGTTCCATGTATGAATTTTGTTATTTGTTTCTATGTCAATTAATTTGAGTGTTTTGATGGTTTCTTTGAAGTGCTCACTGTCCACCTAAAGATGTATGATGCCCCCTCGTTTCTCTTCTAGGGAGGAAATGATATTGAAGTCCCCACCAATGATCTAATGTTGCTCACCAATAATCTCCAGAAGGGCTTGTAATGCCTTGAGAAAGGAAATTTTGTGCTCCATTCTTTATGGAGTCCCATACACATTGGTGATGTACCTAGATTTGATTGTGAAAATCATTTGAAATCTAACCGATATATTATTTTCTATAGAAAATAAGTACTCCATTGTTATTTTTGTAAGATTCCACTAAATGGATAATCCACTTGCTACTCCTCTTGCAACCACTGCAATTTCCCTGCATCCTTTCTAGAAAATGTTTTCCAGATTATGCAAGGTCTCACTAGAACATTTTGTTTCCTGTAACATCATTACCATTGGTTTTTCTGCATAAATTTTGTTCCACAATAACTCGTGCTTATTTTTTCCATTAAGACCTCTCACATTCAAAGGTAGGACTTTCATTAATAACTAGGGGTAGGATTGGGAGGAAACTTATTTATGATGAGGCCATATTGCCAAGAGTTGACAAATTGCTCACCAATTTCTTGAAGCAAATAACAATTGTTCTTCCTTCCTTGCTTCTTTTCTTCTTTGGATGGATTCTTTGGGTCCTTAAAATTTGAGGTTTGGAGTCCCAATAGTAATGAAGAGTTCTTTCTAGTATTTGTAGACTGCTTGACCTTGATTTTTTGTAAGGATTCTTTAAGAAGATGTAGTTGTTGTGTTGGTATGGACTTTGTCTCTTATCGGATACCGGCCTCCACAATGCTCTATAGATCTAAATTCCCTATATCCATATCAACCATGTCATTAGATTCCATAAATTCCTCCTCATTCCCCCCCATAATTCCCTCTTCTATATCTTGGTTCCCTAATTTGGCTTCTTCTTTCCCATGCCTCTTATTTGCCTCTAGGCTCTTTGGATCCAAGACTAGTTGTAGCTAAACCGGGGGGTTCAATGGAATCTTAGAAAGGCCAACATCCTTATATGGGTTTTCATGTTGGTCCAAAATTCCAAGCTATTACTGGTCGATGCTCCTTTAGATGGCTCAGGGATAATAGGTTTTTGTCTGTATCTTTGGTTGTTGGGTATTTTTCGTGAACCCCTTAGGATCCTTAGTGGCTCCAGGTTTCACCACTTAAGGAGGGAGATTGAGTGGGTAGTCTCATAACAAATTATCGTGCTCATGGAATTTGCGATATTTAAAGGGAATGTGTTCATAGTTTATGGTTTGGATCCATTATGTATCTTGATAGCTTAAGCACATAGACTCAGGAACCGCATCCGAGACATCCATGTATACACATATGTGTGTGTGTATGATGTGTATCTTCCTTGTTTGGTCACTTATGATATTTTCATAAAATTTTCGAGGGTATTGCCAATGAATTCTAGGGTTTCATAATCCCAAAACTTTTGTAGCAATAGGTATAGATGAATGCAAACCAATGCACATGTGAAATCCTCCTTTTCTAGGATGAACTTCTCCATCCAGAACTGAAGATAGATGCCAACATAATTGAAGAAATAGGGTCCATTTTCGAAGACCATATTTATGTCTTCCAAGTTAGTGAAAATAGTTGTAAAAAATCCTTTAGATCCCAACTTCAATTCCACATGACCATTTGGTTTCCATCTGGTGTTGTTCCACCAAACCAAGGCTTTTTCTAAAGGCCATAACTCGGTGAATTTGTCGATGACTACATGGTCTTGTGTATACTTTATGTATTGACTAATTTTCATGGAGGCAATTTCATACTTAGATGTTTTGTCTGCTTTGGGTATGCAATGACTAGACCCTTGTGCCTTTGGCTTGTGTGGTTACTATATAGTTTGTACCTTTGGATCACGCAACAACTTGGAATTCCCTGCCCCTCCCTTTCCCCGGGATTCTCCTGTTGGCTCTTTCTTTCTGATACTTATGCCCTTGGTGGATGGATCACAACTTCCATTTCCTCTGACGACATCGTTGTAGGAGGGAGCTGAAATCCCTCCCCTTGGACTTACCATTTCGATGCCCAAAACCCTTGCTCTAGTTCAAGCACTCAAACCCTAATCTTTGCATTTGAAATCCCAATAAATTACTAAGTTATTTGATAGATAAGTTTCCATTTTTTAAACACCAACACCTTATTTGTGTACATCTTTTTTTAATACTAGCAAATATTATGGACATACCTCCAATGGAAATGAGAAGGTAGAGTTTTCACCTAGTGAGGATTTTGATCATAGTGCAAGTAATGAGATTGAGAATGTTTACAAAGAATTTCCTATTTCTTAGGAATTTTAAGGCACCACTAATGAAGGGGAACAAAATTATGATGTTCCTTATTCTCAACTATTTAATAATATCATAAGTGATGTGGACAATATTCAATATCTACCTCCAAGTGATGATTTTGATGATAATTTAAATGATAGGGATGGAAAATTTCCCCCAAATGATGACTTTTATGGATGCGTCAATGACAATGATGTGGACAAACATATTCATTCTATTGAGAGTTGTTATAGAAGTGTTAGTAATGATGATGTAAACACATATGTTCCTGTTAGTGAAGATCTCAATGGTAGCATCAATGTAGAGGAGAAAGATGAGGATCTTTGAAGATTTTTCTTTGAGTGGGGAATTTAAAGGTACCGATAATGATGATGAATATTTTCCTCCAAGTGGGGAAATTAAAGGAACCGATGATGATGATGACAATGATGATTTTCCTCCAAGTGGAGAATTTAAAGGCACCGATAAAGATGATGAATATTTTTCTCCACGTGGGGAATTTATTGGCACCGTAAGTGTTGTTGGTGATGATGATTTTCCTCTAAGTAAAGAGTTTAATTATGTATCTAGTGACAATAGTGATGATTGTTATTATTT